>CAUHTR010003375.1:0-46860 GCA_959609185.1 Schmidtea polychroa
ATTTACACATTAATAAACTTTAAAATATTGAAAATCTAAAGTTGAAACCAGCTAATTTTATCACGATGATGATATATTTGAAATCTACTTGAAAATTATTGTAAAATATACTGAAATTTGTGATTTAGTTTGAAAGATATATCATGTTATAATGGCTATAATTAGTTGAATAAATGATCAATCAATATATTTCATTTCTAGTTAGGTATTTTGATGGTGAATGTGGTGAAATATTTGTAGAAAATATTGATTTAAGTGAATTTCGATCTTTTAGTGAGCTCTTTGAATTTAGCTACTAAATTATTTCAATGAAAGAATGTTTGTAATAATTAAATAAAATTCATATTTTGAAGAATTTTCTATGGATTTTAAGAGAATTGATATATTAAAGTCGGTTAGATTTAGTCAAGGTTCGGTTAAAATGATAATATATTATTTTTAATGGGGTGTTTAAAGAGGTAGAAATATTTGGTGACGGATCGGTTAATGTTTTGAACATCTCTATATTCTTATTGGTAAAATAACAAATTTTCAAGGGAAATAGTCAGTAATGAATTAATAATAGTCCCTGCGAAATTATATCGTTTTATTAGGTTGTGATGAATGTTATTGCATAGTAATTTTTGTTTTAGAACCAGTATTTATTAATTATCCACGGTTTCATTAATGGTTAATGATCAATTAGGTGTTTATTTACGTGGTTTTGACAATGAAATATTTGAAATCTTTAGAATTAATTGATATCAATGGTTATTGCTTTAAATTATTTTATTTAAGAAGTTATTTTATTCATTGTGGGGATATCAGTGACAAAACTTGAAAAATATTGACTTAAAAGTTGGACATCGACAACAGCTAAAGAAAATTGATCTTTATTGAAGGAAATTTATGATTTTAATTAGATTTCTAGAAATTAAATCGGTTGAATATCAGTTAATTATTCACTTAAAACATCCCCCACAAATATTTTTTTAAAAGTTTTTTTATTAAAGTGATAATTTTTATAAAATAGTTGCAATACATCCATTCTTATCAACCTTCATCTTATCAATGCCCATTTCATTATATACCTCCTATGATTCATTAATGAATTATTCTACGAATTATTTTCACCCATTTGAATTTATCATCGAGTAATGAATAATTTCCTCACTTTAATGAAGATTCTTACCACATTCATTGTTAATTTTATTAAAGTTTAAAGAATATTTCTCATTTCATTTTCATCCTACAATTGCTTACCACATTAGAATAAGATTTTTTATCGAAATTTATGATAATTTGACTGATTCAATGATAAATTTGAATGAGTTCATTCGTTTTATTATATATACTCTGAGTTTATCCGACAAGATATTTTGACTCCCTAAGGGTACTGGTCATAAGGGTACTACTCACATGCAACATGTCGCAAGGGTAATGATCATAAGGGTATTTAATGCTTTTATTTGAATGAATATTTAGGCAAATTTGTTGTTTAAGTCATTCATTGATAATTTTTAGAATTGATGGTTTAGTAAATATTCAATAAAAATTCTATCATTTGTATGAATTTCTATCATTTTTGTGAATTTCCATCATTTTTGTAATTTTCTATTATTTTTGCGGATTTTTATCATTTTTGAAAATTTCATGTTGATTGAATGAATATTTAAGAATTTAATGTTAATTCTAAGGTAAATTTAATTAATTTCTTGATAATTGGATGTATTTTTTTTGACTTGTTTTTTAATTTTAAATAAAAAATTATTTTCAATGAGGTTAATAATTAGAGTTTTTACAATAATCAAGAGGTATGATAAATTTTGATGAGGATATTGATTAATTTTCTAAGAATTTCATGTTTACTGAAAGAATATTTGAAAATTTAAGGTTTTAATGGTGATATATTTAATGAATTTCTTGATAATTAGTTGTATTTTATTGATTAGTTTTTAAATAAAAATTAATTTCATTGACAATTAAGTTAATAATTAAGTGATAGAATAAATTTCTGGTGATGACTTTGTAATATATTTGACTAAATAAATTTTTCAATAATTTTCTAAGAATATTTACACATTGATGAACTTTAAAAAACATAAGCTAAGAAACCAGTTAACTTTATCAAGGACTTTAAATTTATTTGATAATTATTGTAGGATATACAGAAATTTAGTTTGCTGTTATTGCTTGAAAATGATTCGTTAAATAGCTGAAGAATTAATAATTCAAATAATCAAATAAATTAATCAAATAATTATCCGCAATTTTTGCTGACCAATTTGGCCATTGGTAATTATGATATTGGACTTTTGGCAATTATGCCATTTAAAATTTCAATTTTTCATTGGTTTGATTTGATTGGGGATATTTATCCCCCAGTTTCAGGTTATTTTTTCATTTTTTTTTAAATTTATTTTAATTTGTCGGATATTTAAAATATATTATAGAATATTATCGGTTGTAACAGGTGCCGCTGTAATAGCTGGAGGATATTTTCCCTTAAATTTACCCGGTTCGAAGTAAGAAGTTAATTACTCCTAGTACATGATTATAACTTTATTCAGTTCTCATTGCAAAGGTGGTAGATTAAATGATTACGGCAAGAAAATTATTCTTTTGTTGACAACCGTAAATTCGATTAACGTAACATTTTTAGCTAGACATGGTGCGAGGCCTCCTAATTACTATTCAAATATTGTAATAATATTATTGATTGGTCACGTGGATTGGGATATGTTCATTTGTTGCCTGATTTTTGCTATGCAACTGACATTAAAGATTTGCCAGCTTATATTGTAATTGATGAAGAATCGATTCACGAGGAATATATGGAAAATAATTACTTGTTATTAGTTATTAGTATTATTACCATCTCTATATTAATTATTCATATAAAAATTAATAATTAACAAATAATTAGATATTGAAAATTTAATTCTTTGAGTTCTCTTTAAAGTATACTAAAGTAAACGAATTATGTAGGATAAATAGGTTAGAAAATCTAATTGCTTGATTATTGATGCTCAAGAGGAAACATTTGATAAATTATATTGTTTCGTTTGTGGGATTTATTTATTTCTAATGGTGACCTTTCCAGCATAATTGTTACCAAATTGTTGATGATTATGATAATAATGATGAGAATAATAATAATAATAATAATAATAATAATAATAATAATAATAATAATAATAATAATAATAATAATAATAATAATAATAACAATAATAATAACAATAATAATAATAATTATAATAATAATTATTCATTTATTCATTATTTTATTTATTTTATTTATTAATTTCAATATTCAATTATGGGATGGGACGCCAAAATATATATAAGACGAGGGAAAGTTTTATTAATCATAATATATATATAACGATAATCAATCAATTGTTAGATTTTTAGATTGAAGTGATCAACACGGTAGAGTACCTCAGGGGCACTGCCTTGGTGATCACTGTATAAATAATAAATATTAATAAAAATTTACTTATTTAATTTTGACAGATTTTATTTTCTTTGATTTAACTAATTAAACTGATCTTAATTATTTTTACGACCCCTTATGTACAGTTGTTAAATTTTCTTTCCCATAAAATTTTGTGTTCAATTCCCTCTTAGCCCATCATATTTCTCTTTGATTGAAAGGTGCAAATTTTACAACTATCATAAAATAAAAGTTACTACTAATACAGTACTATTATAATATCAATATTGCATGCACAATAAATGTATCTCACTAGACCCACGTTTCCTCATAGACAATCCAAGGTTTTGAGGTCTTGGATTGACATTCATATTGTCTGTTAAGTCTTTGAAAGTAAATCAGTAGAGTGAGAAGAATGATAATTGAAAATGGTGTCACACTGATGATGATAGATGACCAAATAACATAAGTATTTTCAAAATCATTTGATAATGAGAATGTAGTTTTGTTTCTTGGAATTTGTGTTCCATTAATACGAGAAGAATTAATGTCATTTATGAGTTGATGAATCCCATTGGTTGATGAATTGTGCATATATTTTGAGCTTTCTGCCTTAGTTGTATCAAATTGTACTCGAATAGATTTACTTTCCACTAGAACGATTTTCCAATGATCGGGATGAAAAGCACGTTGATAATATTTTATTTTTACAATCACAATTTTTGAAGTTGACTTTGAACGTATTTGTTGAAATGTTAATATTTTAGATGTAATATTACCTTGCAATATAGCTTACAGTTTTCCGCAATAATAAATTTCCGTTTTGTTATTGGTTATCGCTTGTCGTGTGGCTATCCATTTTTGATTATCATATCGTAAAATTATACGATTTGGTTCATTTTCCAATTTTATGGATTGTCGAGTAGACTCAATTTTTACACACTGGTTATCGATTTCGGTACCATTTTCACGCAAAAGCTTTTCATAATATTGCGCAACGATATCATACGTTTGATTTAATTTTAAATTATTGTAATGGACAAAGGGTTTTCTGATGTTTAATGTATCGATAATATTATTTTGGAAGATTAATTTCACCTTTTGGGATTCGTGGGGTTCCCAATATACGTCGATTCCATTCACTACTGGTTCTATTGAAACCAGACTGTTTAAATTTTTTGTTATAATTTCAATTTGGAATATATTACGTAATTTTGTATTATTATTTTGAAATAATAACTCTGGTATTTGCCAAGTGTATTCATAATTGACTGATAATTGACGAGCCACGAAAATATTTTTATTGAAATTCAACTTTACAGGTGGGTCGAAATGATTTAATAAATTACTTATTTCTATTTCTTCCGTTGACCCACACAGATAAAACCATACTATTTTGGTACACGTTGAATATATATGAATTTTCTTCAATAATGGGACCCTTTTTATTGCATACTTTGGAAAAGATCTACCTGCATTTGTTCCCAAAACATTTAGTAGCATTATTGTTGTTATTAACAAGACTTTGGTGGTATATCCTAAGGGTACTGGGTTTTTCATAACTTTTTGCTTGACCACTTTTTCTTCTACTGATTTGTTCTTTTTCGATCTTTACGGATATCTATCACTCTCCATTGCCAGCACTTTCTTACAACGATTAGCATAAACTATAATTGTCCCCTTTATTAATTTTCCTGTTGTCAGATCCAGCGCAATTCCTCGCAGTTGCTCCATAACATCCATACCAATTAGACATTCAACAGGGCTTTTACTCATTACTGACACATAATGTGTTATTTCTTGATTACCAATGATTACTTTGACTTCTAACTTCCCGATTATATTCAGTACATTGTGAGACATTGATTTAATAATTTTATTCGTCGGTTTCATCTTTGCTCTCTCTTCCCTTGTCAACAGTTTATCTGACACTATAGTATGACTGGAACCGGAATCTAACAAGGCTTTGACCTTTCTCTCGTTAAATAGTATATTTGTTCGAGGTTGTTTGCCTCTATTTCCTATTGTCATCAACGCATAACTACATGGTAATCCGAGCATGTTTTTCCGTTCTATTTCCGCACTTGTTGATTCAATCCTTTCGGCTTCTAGTTTAATATGTTCTACTGGTTTCATTTCTTTTAGCCTTTCACTTGGATATGCTGGTGCTGTTGGAAGGAATACCGGTGTATACCATTTTGAGAGAGTATCGATTCCTTTAAGTTTTGGCATCTGTTCTAGTAGGCACCGTGACTCTGGTTTTACCTCGCTTTTCATTATTTCTTTTCTAAAATACATTTGCTCGTTTCTGCCATTGTCATTATTGTTGTTATTGCCACTATTTCTGTCCCTCGATTCACACAAAGATTCTTCACTCTTTTGATCAGTTTTTAACTGTGCTCTCACATTCTCCATTTCTTTATATTGATGATGAGTAATAAAAAATCTTGCTATAAATGGAATACAGCCAATAATTATTTTCCATGACCATCCGGATATTTTATATATTCTATGAGCAGATAAAATTTGAGATAGTATCACCTTTATTGTTACTATGATCACATAGATGCCAATCAAACCAGCACACGCTTGTCCTAAGAACATAAATTTTCCCCAAATCTTTTCCATCGTTTTGTACGTTGCTTTTTTGAAATGATCTGGCGTTAGGAGATATTCATAATTAACCTTACTCTCTCCGTTTGGTAATATTGTATCAATCATTTCTGATATCACCCGTTCTTTCTTTGATGGAAATAATAAATTTCTTTGAGCTTCTTCTATATCCTCGCTTGCGTAGAGACCTAGTTGTGCCATTTTATTTAGGGATGTAAAGTTCACTAAATACTCTAAATTGATTAATTCCAATTTATCTGGAGTTCTAACTCCTCGGTAATCGGGTAATGCTACCCAAGAATCTGGTGCCAAACGGTATAACGAGGCTAGCAATCTATTGCATTGGAGTAATTTTGGTTTTGTGTTTTCGTCAAGTAATATCCGTGTTATTGGTTCCATAAATCGCATCTTCCCATTGACGCTAACTGGCAATTCATTAGTGCATTTTTCATATTTCATTATTTTTTTTGACACTTCCTTACATTTATAACTGTACAAAGCTTCTCCGAAGATTCTCGCAAATACTCCATTTTCTGATATTAACATGGGTGCAACCAAATTTGGGTTTGTGATAGCCATTGCCATTCGATTTCGAAGTATTTCTTTATTTAATTTACAATCATTTAAGATTATTTCTCGATAGATATTCTCCATGGTGTTCTGACTATAATGAAATAAGTAATCAATTTTATTGTTAAAGTAATGGGTTAATTTAATATCACCCGTATGAATTCTAGTTTTAGCTTCCTGTACTATTACTGTTGATACGTAAACTCCTTTGTAATTTGTGGAGTATACCGTCTGACCACATTTATTGGTAACTTCCTTTAATATAAAACGCATGGCGCCCATCGGAATTATTGACATTAATACAGTCGCTGTTTTTCTTGTCCAAACGGGCGTTGATCTGATTGTCATATTTACTCCATAATTTACATTAATATTGTCAGGCCTTTCCCTAAACTGCTCTCCACTAATTTCTTTGAAATTCATCGTTTTTAAATGCGCTAAGTTATATACATTAGTTTTTACTTCATAAACAAGAATTGATTCCCCCGTTTGACAGTTATTTTGTTTCATATTACAAAATGGGTGGGTCTGTAACTTCCCCGTATCATCATCAAAAGCTCCTTCAAATTCTCTCAATTCCGTTAGATATTCTTCTATCACTACTGCTTTTTGAATAATTTTACCACTGATTTTGTACGGTTCCCCTTCACAATCTCCGTCTTGCTTCATTAATCCTTTCGTAACCACCGTTTCTCTCGTCCTATGATTTATTTTTGCCTTCAGTTTAATTTCCGAACTTATTTTCAATTCTTCTGTTTGAAATGCTGTTAAACAATTTTCTGGCATAACTTCCACTGGTCTTGGGATTGTATACATCTTTATCAATGAAGTATGGCTCCACATCCCACAATAAAATATAAATGTAGTATGTTAAACTATACATTCTCGAACCTTCGTTCGTCTTAAATCAGATTCTTGATACATATGATATTTTACATCTTTTTCAATCTTTAGTTTTCTCGGGTATGCATCCGAACATTCTGACACATCTACTACCGAATAAACTTTTCCCATTTCCGTTTGTGAACAATCATATGCAGTCATACAGGTTGTCTGGGTAATTATTGCGCACAAAACAATTATCATAAACATGGAAATACCATCGTTTTTCTCAATATTGGGCTAACTCTCCCGTTTATTTCGAACATTGGATATACTATTTTAACTAAATTCTTTAATAACTCTTTTGTCTCATCCACTTCTAATTCTGACTTCACCAGGCTCTTTTTTACTTCATACCAAGTTCTAGGCTTTTTCGTCTTTATTTCACTATTCCTTTCACTTTCGATTCCTTGCCCTTCCTTTAATACTTCTGTTATTATACCTTTATCTTTATCATTAGTTCCTATGTCCTTGTTATCTAGTACACCTTCATTTTCAACTCTTCTTTCATTTTCATCATCCCTTTCTATCTCATTATTTGACCTGTCGGACTCATATACTTTATTTGATATCTGATTTTTGATTACTATTACATAATTTATTGAATATCCTGTATGTGAACATAAATATCCGTCTACATCTAATTCTTGAGGTATAAACCCACAATCGTATAAATATTCATCGTCATCTAATTCTTCACTTTTAAATATCAATTGAATAATTCCATCCTTTCCCATTCTTTCAGCGGCTTTCTTTCGTAATTTACCAACCTTGGTACACCAATGTTCTTCTATATACTCTATTTTTCCTTCCTTTTTATAATCTAATGCTATTACAAATGGTTTCAATTCTATCCTGGTCTCTCTAATCTCTTTTCCAAATTTTCGTAATAAACCTTTTAATATTTCTTTATATTTCGAGTTTTTATATATAAATGGACGTACTACATTTACAATTTCTAATTTACTATTTTCGTCAAATTCCGTTTCCTCTACCAATTTCAACTTCTCATCAATTGCATTTTTATTCCACTCATCAAAAGCTTCTCTCAGCTCATTTACAATTTTCTGTGGATCACTTTTTACATTTTCATAACATCTTGTCATTTTTGATATCACTTTATTTTTATTTCCTGGTATAAAACCACAATCAATTAAAAACTCATCATTGCGTAAGCATCGATTTTTAAACTTCAATTCTATTATCTGTTTCCCATTATTTTCTTCTAATCTATTCTTTAAATCATCTACACAATCTCCTGCTTCACACCGAATGCAAGCTACTTCTTTCTCCTTTTCATCTAAAACATTAATTAAAATAAAATCTAACCATGTACTTTCTCGATACGTTTTTCCAAATATTTTCATCACATTTTCAATTTCCTTTTCATCTTTTAAATTGGTATCATAATAATCGGCACATAACTCAATTACATTTTTCAATTTTCGTATGCTCAGTGTCATTTGACTCAATTCCTTTAGCGATGATATTACTTTCGATGTTTCTGTTGCTCTCTCTTTAATAAATTTGTTGATCCTCAGTATAATCATTGTTACTTTTTCTCTTTCTATGTCTTCTTTATCCAATTTCTCTTTAGAATCTGTCTCTGATCCTTCTGATTGCGACTCATACATCATGTGGTTACTCAATTCTTCGTCCGATTCGAATTTGCACATTAATCGATCCAAGCGTCTACTCATCTGCTTCATCTCATTTTCAATCCTCTCGTTAAAATCATCTGTTTGCGCAAAAGCTATATTGTCACATTGCGATTTGTCTTTCTGAAATCTCGTCTTCTTTAATATCGGCCTTTGAAATATATTATTACTCTTTGGAAAAGATCTAGCCATATGTCCATAGCCTCTACAGGAATGACATTGGATTTGGCCTTGTAGGTTAACTCTGTCTCTTTGCGGTGAGGGTGATGTTGATGGAGATCTGGAGATTGTAAAACAATTTCGAGTAACATGCCCTTTCCTTCCACAATTATAGCATTGTATGTTATCATTAGTTCTCTGGTTACTGATATTCGTTCTGTTAAAACTTTTCTCAACATTACTTTTCAACCATTCTGACCGCATCCCCTTTGGACTACGTTGTTCGTTATTTTTGAACCAACATTGGCTATTGCTATGTCCTTTTCTTTGACAGTAATCACACTGAACCGGACTAGGGCTTCTTCGAATGTTATTTTTAAACCAGCATTGATTTATGTGATGACCCATTCTCTGGCAATGACTGCATTGAAGAGTTCTTTCTCTTTCCTCATTTGGACTGTCTATTGACTTTCTTGGTTCAAATTTCACTCTGAATTTGGGAGATGGACTGGTTGATCTTTGAAGCAAGTTATCGCTGACTGGGGTTATAGATCTAGGCTCATTGATAATCGCAAATGATTCCGCCTTTGACTGAGTCGTTTTAAGATTCATTTCAATTCTCATGGCTTTTCTAATCAAGTCATCAAAATTTGTAAAATCAACAAAACATAAAGCCTTTTTGATTTCTTTCTTGACTCCTGTCAAAAATTGGTCCTGAAGTAATTCTTTGACTTGCTTTGCCACTTCCTCTTGATCTGGCTTTACTTCGAACGCTTTCTCTGCAAGAGTAGTTAAATGATAAGCAAACTCTCTTATAGATTCATCGGGCTTTTGCACTCGACTGTAGAACTTTTGGCGCATCATTCTCTTTATATCTCCTCCAATCAACTTGGCTGCCAATGCATCTTTCAATCTTGTCCAATCATTTGCTATAGGTCATTTATCAATCTGTTGCCAAGCCTCTCGCGCAGCTCCTTTTAAATATAATGGTAGACGTTGTACCATAGTTGCTTGGCTCCATCCATAAGCTGTAGCATACATGTAGTAATCTGCCATAAAGTCAACAAATTCGACTGGATCTCCTCCATATTGCTCAACTGGTAATTTTTGACAACTAGCATAATCATTTCCATTGTTCGCTTGAGTAGTAGACACTGAGATTTGTTCATTGATATTTGAGTTGCCCGTCGCCATATTTTCCAAGTGTTTTTTACTTCTCAGATTATACAATTTCTCTTGGACAACTGTTTCTCGTCTAAATTTTAAAAAATTACAATTTTTAACTTTACCTTTTGTTTTAATTTTGAATTAATTTCCAATAATAGTTTTTATAAATTTTTGTAACTTTTCCACAACTTTATTTCAATATCTTTTAAATTTTGTTAACTTTCACTCTTTTATTTCAACTGCACAATTTGTTCAATTTCTCTTTTTTCTTTTTCAATTTAATTTCTCTTTAACAAATTTAATTTCAATTTTTTTCTTTTCTTTTCCAATTTAATTTCTCTTTAACAAATTTAATTTCAATTTTATATCTCAGCAATTATATTCAACTTTCAATTATTTTTAATTTTCTCTTTTCACTTTTCCACAATATTCACTGCCGACTTGATCACGTCGGGCTCACCAAAATGTTGAGTTTTTGTTTGTAAGTCGGTCCTTTCACTGACTCCTCGTGTCCTTATTTTACCAAATCAATGAAAACTCAACACAGAATAACTTTATTCGCTTTTTATCACAATTACAATTTGTCACTATTTGCACCTTTCTCTCTCTTTATAATTCACAAGTTTCCTCTTTCGACTTGTCCTTGCTGGATTTTCTGTTTAGCTTTTTCCTTTTTTCTCTTCGACCAAATGGCGGCTTGCTCATTTCTAAGCTCTCCTTTTATACTGTTTTTAAGAGGCCAATTATCTAACAAAATGAAATTAATTGTTTCCCCGGGCACCCTAAGTAAATTTTGAACGGTTCGACAATTATTTTAATTTATTTACCCTCCGATTATTATTCGAATTGTTATTCCCTTATCTGGTGTCTCGGGTCTCACTGCGCATCGGGTTTTCTTCAGTGCTCGGGTCTCCCATGGGCTCGGGCTTTCCATTGGCTCGGGCTTTCCATTACAGATTAATTAATTTTAATTAATTTGTTTTTCCTTATTAACTTTTTCTATGGTCACCCTATTACATTTTTATTATGCTTTCTAACCTCGTCTAACAATTTGGCATTCAACCATACCCGATACCCCCGTTCAATATTGATTTTTAATTTTTATTAAATTTTAATTAATCTTGTACTTATATTGATTTTACCAATTTTTGTTCTGCTTTCTGGTACCATGTGAAAATTTATTTTGTTTTTGCTCTAACCCCAACAATTATATAAATTTTTCGTAAATAATAATATGTATACATTTTCGTAGGCCTTAGGCACTGTGCCTATTGTGAATAATCCATGCTTTTTTAGTGATAATCGGATTTGTATTGAAAATCCCAGGACCATGGAGACCCCCTTACTATAGTCTGATAAAAAAATTGAACTAAAAATCTCTGAAAGCAAAAAATGTGAGTTGCAAAAATTGCGTAATAAAAAGTTGCAACAATTTTATCCCCCTCCCCACACAGGGGTATAATTGTTGCGGTGGGCCACTAACTACTACTTTTCATATTTATATCCGTCTTGATTGCCACAAATATTGTGTCAATATAAGTTGTTTCATTATTACTGATATTATAATCTACAGGAATTCTCTATATTGTGTCTGAAATTTCATTTGACCTCCACGTTCGGTATTTAATTTCAAAATCATATTCTTGGAAAGCAATTGACGATCTTGTCAGATTACTGGCTGAATCCATATGCTTCATCGGCAATTGCAGTGAATTAATTTTTGACAAATCGTCACATTATTTATTTTACTTTAAAATTTTCTAATTTCTGATATCAAATTTTAAAGGTTAATTTTTGCGAAGGCTGTTCAGCTCACCTTGCAATGTAAAATCAAAAAACACAGATCATATTTAAAATTCCTTTGTTCAATTCTTTATGTTCAGTAATAAAAACAAGAGAGAAAATACGTCAAATTGTTAATCAATTTGACATTGTTAATATTTTCCTATCCTTTCTTTAAATATTATAATTTACAATATTTTACAATTTTAAAAATAAAAGTTAAATTTCTAATATATATTCAAAATTGAAATGAAAAAAAATCCAATTTGTACTGAAAATAAAAGAGCATGTCTAAATGAAAATAAAAATGTTGAATTCTGAATTTGAAACTTTTTTATTTACAAATTTGTTTAAATTATAAAATTTTAATGTGATATTTGTAAATCTCGTGCAAAATTTAAGTAATATTATAATATTATATTTTAATATATCAGTTAATAATAACTTTCAGAAAGTATGCCAATTTTTTCTTGTTCCACTCTAGATTTCTACCCAAGTTTTATTATGAAGAAATAATACCTATAATTCGTTTCACATGAATGAGATTTCAATGGAACAACAAAAGTAGTAAATTATTGGAATTATATGTATTACAATTCACGTCATGTAAGATTATACGGATTTATTGATTTGACCATTAATTATATTATATTGCTAAATAATGTAAACGTGTACATCAATTTCTAATTTTTTTTATTTTGGGTTTATTAACATATCTATTCACTATACAAGAAATCACAAATAATTATAATAGGGACAATTTCAGTTTCAGTGGTACAGCTACCCAATATAATGTTGAACTTCTGGATAATTTTATCTATTACAAGTACTGACACTGTGATGCATACATTGATTTATTATTTTTTAGTTTTGTTAAATATGAAAAGTATATTAGTCAATTTTATATTTTTTCAACAGTCCTGATAATTTTCAGATATTTGATTTATTTGTCATTTCATTGGTTTATCTGCAATTGACAATAGAATAGGAAATCCAATATTTTAAAATTTTCTGCTTTGCTAAGAGATGCACAATTTCATAACTTACTAGCCTAGGTTTAACAGGAACTTTTTTTGATTGCTGCTCCAAGTTGGATCGAATGGATTCAAAGTAACTTCCTGACTTATGTGAAAGTGACGCTGTAATTTGCTCGGATTCATATATTCGTTGTAGTGTTGCAATTAAGACAAAATTAGAGAGGGTTCTTTGAATGAAGCCACAATCAAGATATTTGCTATTTTCGATTTAAGGCCTTTTTTGATTTTACATTTTTGTCTTTATTTTATTTCTCTTTTCTTTTCCATAATTTATTCATGCTATTTACTAAATCTTAATAGAAGGAAATAATTTGACGGTAAAAAAATACGTAGTAAAACAAGAAAATTGCATTTTAATCGAAAAAGTTTTTAAATAATAATTTTTAATTTCTTATATAATTATATGCAAATTTTCGACTTAAATTCATTTCTAGCTACCATCTTAAAGAAAAAAAACAACTCAAAACTACTAAAAATGTTTACAGTTTTTATTTTACATCCATAATATTATTACAAACTGTTGTTGATTGCTCATTTTGGATTGATGCTATTTTTACGTTCCAATTAACAACACCTTAAACCAGGGTTTCTTAACCATTTTTGGTGCAATGGACCCCTTTAAAAATTTTAAATATGTCACGGACCCCTCTGAAAAAAATTTGTTCAAACGTCAATTATTACAAAATATATTCTATTTTATTATTTAAATATTTTTATTTCAATAATATGACTGTTGACAGATATCTTTATGTTCTTGGACAGGACTGGGGAACCTTTTCATTTCAAAAGGCCAAATTCACTTATCTGATTTAACATAAGGCCGCAGTAAATAAAACTTTAACCCCCTCCCCCCTATAAACTATTTAGTTTAATTCACATAAATTAGCTAAAACGCAATTAAATAATCTTTTATGAAAAAAATATATATTTACAAATGTAATTTATTATATTGTATATTGTTAAAAAAATGCTATACATACATAATACATTGTACATCATTAAAAATATTTGTTAATGTTTCATTTTATCAACTTTTAATGACTTATTTGCTTCTGCTTTTTGTTATAAAGAATTTGAATATTCGGTTCAAACATACACGTTCGCAGTATCATTTGATCTTCTAAATGTTGATCAGTTATTTGAGTTCGTAATTTGGACTTTATTTGCGTTAAATAAGAAAATGATGATTCACAGCAGTAAGTTGTTGAGAAGCAAGAAAGCATTTTTCTGGCATGTTGTCGAAGACGTGGATATTCTAAAGCAGTTTTCCAAATTTCAATTTATTCCATCTGTAGATCTATAGGTGCCTCGTTGATTTCAACTAGGTGAGGCTGAAACGCCAATTTCATTGCTGTTTCATTTTTTTTCAAAATCGGTAAACCTTTCATTGTATTCCACAATTAATAAGTCAATAACAGCTGTATATTCCCCAAATGACTCACAAATACGATTCTGCTCGTTAACAACCATTGTCAACTGAGGGAAATGTTCATGTTCTATTTCATTTTGAAAAAGAAGTGTTTTAAAAAAGATAACTTAATTCGAAATGCTTGAATTTTCTTCCACATATCATAAATAGATTTAGTTTTACCTTGTAAGGAAATATTCAAGTCGTTTTGATATGACATAATATCACATAAAAATGCAACATTCCTCTGAAATTTTTTATCCTTTAGCTCGCATTGCAGATTCTGTTCTTCATAAAATTGAATTAGCTGTTCTCGCAAAGATAAAATTTTGACTAAAACTTGTCCCTGTGATAACCAACGCATTTTAGAATGATATGACAGATCCACACTAAAGATTTCATTGTTCGACTGCAACATGTTACGAAACTGCCGATGCCTTATTGCATTTGCACGAATATAGTTAACAATTTTAATAACTTGTTGTAAAGTATCATTTAAGATAGTAGCTTTAGCACAGAGATTCTGTTGATGTAGAATACAATAAAAGCAATACAATAATTCTTTTTTGTGATTTCCAATAAACCCTTCATATTTTCTCGTCATAGAAGGTGCACCGTCTGAACATACACTTACTAAATTTTCCAAATTTTTGAAATTATCTTTGAAATTATGTTTGAAATTACTAAATACAGTGAAGTCTCTCACATCCGCCAAAAATGGGACTTCGAAAAAACGTGGCGGATATTAGAATCCGAAAAAACATTTTTAAAAATGTTGAGATAACAAAATCGAATCAAAATTCAAAAGTTTATTTAATAATATCAATTGCTTTATTTATTCATCTGGGAAAAACCAATCGATTTTATGAATAACGTATTTTATTTTTACAAAAAATGCGTGATTGTTATGAAATAATTATGTACATTTTTATAAAAATAAGTGTTTATTTTCTAATATTTATTTTCTAATCACCCAATTTCTTAAATTGCATTTTTCGTCCTTTTTCAAGGCCTTGCTTATTTCATTTAATCCAATAAAACCATTAACGTCAAATTTTCCTTGTTGATAGAAAAAATCTTTAGTTACTTGAAAAGCTTGATAAGCTTCTTTTTTAGTGATATTTTTTGGATTACCAGTGTCTTTATCTTCCGCTAAATCATCAACCTCATCTTTATCAGCACAGACACTTGTAATATTATCCTCCTCAAAATTGTTTATTTCTTCAAATAAGACATCATTTTCATTAAATTCTATTTGAAGAAACTCATCTTCCCCTATAGGATCAGTTACATTAGCTATGGAAATGAACTCGTCGTAATTTTCAATATGACAATCCTCAGCTAAACTTGAATTTTCAATTATCTCTGACATGTACCAATTTGCATGTCTAAAACAATTGATGATACACATTTCGGTAACTTCCTTCCATGAAAAATAAATAAAAAGTATAGCATCTTTGATGGATAGCTTTTTATAGGCATTAAAAGTGTCCACTCCACTTTCGACTTTTTCTATAATGTCACATAACTTTTTAGATAAGAACAGAGTTTTAAAAGATTTAATTATACCTTGATCCAATGGTTGAATTTTAGCAGTTGCATTAAGAGGTAAAAAAAATAACCTCTATCGATTTTAATTCAACGTCTATTCTATGAGCAGGACAATTGTCAATTATCAATAAAACCTTTTTAGATATTTTTCCTAATTTGAAATCCCATTCTAAAAGCCAGTTGTTAAAAATTTTAGCTGTCACCCAGGATCTGATAGAATGTTTATAATTTACAAAAAATGAAGGATCAAAGTTTTTGAAACAACGAGGTTTCTCAAATCTTCCAATGACTAAAGGCTGGTGTTTGTGGGTGCCAGTCATGTTGACACAGAATAGCACTGAAAGTCGATCTTTCAATAATTTAAAACCTGTTCGGATGTTTTTACACACTGTTTTCGATGGAATTAATTTATAAAAAAGACCCGTTTCATCTGCATTGTAAACATTTTCTTTACCATATTCACTAATTTTTTTTGAAAGGAAATCGAGAAAATTGTTATAATCAGATGAAACCTGACCATATGATTCTCCATGTAATCTTCTGAGTTTCAAACTGTGACGTGCTTTAAATTTTCTTAGCCAACCTTTTGATGCTTTGAATTCTGTTATTTTCAGATCGTTGGCAATTTTTAATGCTTTATTAGTCAATAAATCGTCATTTAAAATTGCACCCACTTTCTCTAATTCATTTATCCATTCTGATAAACGCCTGTCAATGGACTCATACTTTAAGATAGGCATTTTATGATTATTTACATATTCTGAATTTATATCTGATAAAATTTTTTTTTCATTTCTTTTAATGTCATTAATTGTGAGCCGAGAAATAGTTTTTTTAAACTTGATCGAAAATATCTCTGCAACTGTTTATTCGTGTTTAGATATCGCAGAACATCAATTTTCTCTTTTATCGACAACCTTGTACATTTTCTTTTTGTCATCTTTAGGCTAAAATGAAAAAAATTAATGTAAATAATAATAGATGGAAACAACAATGTTAAAATTAAATATTTAAATTTAAATTATGCAATTAACAAGGAAATTAATAATATTGTAACAAAAAGAATGAAAATTCCATCCATTTAAATTAATTTAAGAAATTTTATGTTAAAAATACGAGAGAAGTGTGGCGATTATTAGAAACAGGTGGATATCAGAATTTTCTCAAATAAAATTTTTTCATGTGGCGTTTATTAGAGCGTGGCGGATACGAGGATGAGCGGATACGAGAGACCACACTGTATATCTATTCCTCTTCTGTAATACACCGAAAAAAATGTAAAATCTGCGCCGAGTTTGTGATATCAGTTGATTCATCCAAAGCAATTGAAAAATATATATTGAAAAGTATATAAGCCACTTTATATGTTGCTGTAGTTACATTATTTGCCGAATCCACTACTTTTGGAAAAAGAAATTTTTGCTCCTCCTTTTGGTGTTTTAATTTCATTAAAATAGCTTTTCGCGGCTCTCCTTCTAATTTGAAAAACTTGTGATCCTTATGAGTACTATAATGCTGATGAGCATTGAATTTTTTCAATGTTGATATAGCAGTATCACAAAGTAAACAAACCATTTTATTTTTAACAGAAACATAATATTCTAATTCCCAGTCCTCGTTAAATAATCTGTTTTCGTCCTTTAGCGATCTCTTGATCTTCTTTGACATGATGGGTTGTAACATAAACAGAATTATATAAAGTGAAAATAAAAAAATAGCAAATTTTGAAATAATAAAAAATAGCACGTTCTTCGAAATAATAAAGAAATAACACGTTTTTTGAAATGATAAAGAAAATAGCACAGATTTTGAAA
This sequence comes from Schmidtea polychroa, assembly GCA_959609185.1. Taxonomy (NCBI): domain Eukaryota; kingdom Metazoa; phylum Platyhelminthes; order Tricladida; family Dugesiidae; genus Schmidtea; species Schmidtea polychroa. The sequence goes on from CAUHTR010003375.1 coordinate 18,060, forward strand.
TAATAAAGAAAATAGCACAGATTTTGAAATATTAAAGAAAATAGCACGGATTTTATTATATTTAAAAAAATAGCTAAGTTTTTCTTAAAAACAAAAAAATAGCATAATTTTCCTTAAATATCAAAAAATGGCTTTATTTTTAAAATATAAAAAGCCACTTTAAAAAAACTTGTACAGAAGAAGAAAAAGTTAGTAAAATAGCGGCCGTGTTTAACGACACTGGTTAAAAAATTACTTTGGGGTTTTTAAAATTTTTAAAGCCCCAATTTTAAAAAAGTGGAAAAAGAAAGTTTTTTGAAAAAAGATCATTTAATTATTTTACTTAAAACAAAAAGTAGTGTTTTTTCCGTAATTTCTTCTCATCATAAATCTTATCAAATACAAAAATCGGTATTACTCAAAAGGCCGCACTCGAATAGCCAAAAGGCTGCAGGTTCTCCACCTCTGTTCTTGGATATAAAATAATAATTGTAATTGAAGAAAATAAAATTTTCATTGTGAAGGCTGTTGCTGCTTTTCCTTGATTAGGAGATTGAATTGAGGGATGGTTTTCGACAAAGTAACGCGCATATCATGTTCGACATTCAGTCGATTTCGATGTTTTGTTTTTTTATCACTCAGAAAGCATTGTGGCTTTTCAACATCGTCCGATTCCTTCATGCAACAGAATCCATATTTAACGTAACTTTCATCGTACTTCCTTTTTTTGGACATTTTGGGCTACAAAAAATATCAAGAAATTATTAAGATTTCAAATTTAAATTGTTCATAAATGAATTACTTGACTGAATTCACCTTTACTTGAAAACACCGTTGATATCACAAAAAAACACTAGAAAAAACCAATAATTGCATTTTCTTTGATCCATGGGTAAATTTTTGTAATTTCTATAAAATTTATTAAAAAATAGTATTTGTTAAAATTTAATTTATTAAAAAAATATATAACTAACATTTATCATTTAAATCTTCCATATCATTTGCATGATCCATATCGCAACATATTTTCTAAAAGAAAAACTCGATATGTATATATTAAATAAATAACGTTTACCATCTGTTTATTATTATTTGGCATTTTTTTAGTTTGGTTGAATAATATCTAAAGAAAAGAAAATAAATATTTAACAAGAGCAAAATAAAATGTTGTTAGATAAAATTTATTGATTAATTGAAATTGAACTATTGAGCTTTCAGCTCTGGATGACTTTTTAATAACTGATTTAATTGTGATCTAGACAACTCTCTACGATTCACAACTTCATTTTGAGATTCTGAAGGACTCAATGTCATATATTACAAATTACCAATTAAGATATTTAATATCTGAATTTATTAAAAATTGTGGAAGTTTATTTTCTTTTTTAGCGAATCTAATTCTTTATTAATGACAGAGCCCTTTTGATTAATATTTTTAATGGAAACAGTAGCAGCTAATTTGTTAGAAAATGCAAATAAAAATTTCTTAATTGCTAAAGAAGCAGAGATTTTATTATACCGTATTTTAGCGCATATAACGCGCGCGTTATACGCATTTTTACAAACCGCGCACCCCCCATGCGCGGTATCTGTGGGTGCGCGCTTTATGATTTATATTTTACACGTGGCGGCATTGCCAGTGGAAATATTTTTATGATGTGACAGTAACCCTACCATCGGTTTTAATGTTACGTTTGATTGCAACCAGATTTACTTTTAGTTAAACAAATTATTTTATTTTTATAATATTAAATAATAATTTGCTCTTTATTTCTGTTATGTAGCAATGTTTCAGATACCGAGTTTGTGTTTAATATGGATCGAATGGCGCCAGCCGGAGTTGCATTGTTCGTATTGACACGTCAGGAAAACAAATAGAAATAAAGAAATTATAAATTTTAATGTTCACGTTATCTTATATTAAATTTTTTTTATAGATATAATAAATAAAACTTCGATGTTTTTTTATTTATTTTTGATCCCACATGTCATTTCAGTAACTTGTTGCTGTTTTAATCTCCGCCATCCTCAATCTCTTCTTCGCCATCACTCTCCTGGAAACCTTCGAAGCTCTCGTCATCTGAACTGGCCTGAAACATGTCCATGACTCGCTGTAGGCGCTCTTCTTCGATTGCCACATCATTTCCCTCTGCTTTTGATGCTTCACTGTCTCCCTCTCCATCTGTCGAGTCATCGGCGCCAACATCGGGAACGTTACTGGGCATAATTCCACACTTCTTGAATCCATTTGTGATTGTTGTCACCTTCACTTTCTCCCATGCAGTTATGACCCACTTGCATACTTCAACGTATGTGGCACGGCGTTGTCTACCAGCTGGTGTGTATGTGTGGGACCCAGTTGAAATCCACTTGTCCCACTCCTCGCGAACAAACGTCTTGAATGGTCGATTTACAGCGACATCCAGTGCCTGAAGCTTGCAAGTGAGGCCACCCGGGATGACGGCGATATGGGCGCCCGCTGCGTTTATCTTCTTTTGAACAGATGACTCTTTGTGAGCTGTCATGGCATCAAAAACAAGGAGAGATTTCTTTTTGAAAAATCCGCCTTGCCTGGTGCGGAAGCATTTGTCTGTCCAGATCCCCATGACGTCCGTGTTCATCCAACCCTTTTTATTGCATGTAACGACAACACCACTTGGAAGCTGTTCACGTGGCATTGTCGCACGTTTGAAGATAAGCATTGGCTTGAGTTTCTGGCCTCCAGCCGTGCAGGCTAAGACGACGGTAAACGAAGTTCTTTCATGTCCTGTCGTAGCAACAGCGACCGTCTTAACCCCGACTTCAGCAACTGATCGCGTTGGAGGGATATCAAAGACCATGGGCACTTCGTCCATGTTGATGACGTCATTTGGTGAGAGATCGTGTTGGCTGATTTCCTTATGAACAAATTCTCTGAAATCATCCAACTTCTTTTCCCAATCATCCGGAAGTCGCTGGCCGACTGTTGTTCGAGCACGCATCGACAAATTATTGCGCCGCATAAATTTGTAAACCCAATTGTACGAGCCACCTTTGAAATCATCTAACTTCATTTCAACGGCCAACAATCTTGCTTTTGCCTTAATTGCCACCGTCGATACAGCTCGATTATTCTCTCTCTGAGCCAAAATCCACTTCACCAAATTCGCCTCCAGATGTGGCCATCTCGCCTTGCCGCCACGCCTTGCTCTTTTTCTCGGATTCATACTTTCCAGCTCTGTCTCGTCCTTCCTCCACTTGAAGTATCTTGCTTCAAACAAACCCCCCGAACGGAAAGGGGAACGAGAAGGCTGCTCGCTTGCTATCACAGCTTGAAAGGTTGAATGCAAACCCACTACAGTGCCGCAGCCAACCATGGTTCAATTGGATCAGATTAAACGTAATTCATTCAATAACTTAATTGATTATGACTATAATGAAACAAATGAAACCCAAAAAAATATATTTCATAATAAAAATGATAAATCCAGCCCCGCCATTGAATGCGACCGTGAAAAATGCATATCAAATCAGACTAAGGCATCATATGCTGAAATTGTTAGATCGGAGCCTAAATTAATATTTAACAAGACCCAAAAAAACCAATTTCTTACTAAAGGATTTACTATAGGATATAATAAGCAATATAATGATTATCATAATTACTCCAAAGGACGTATAAAACCAGCTCGGGAAAACGAATCTGATGAACACGCAAATAAGAATCCTGATAATAATATAGGTAATGAGATAGATCCTACTAATTATATTAATGAGGGAAAAAATTCTTTTTATAATACTAATTACCATTCTGATATGAATAAAACTACCTCAGCTGTTACTAATGGAATATCAAGTGACCAACCTATAAATGTAACTCGTAAAAATATACCCTACATGAATCTAAATAGAAATGCATATAATGATAAAATTCTCATTAATAAAAATAATTATAATTATCTAAATTACTATGGAGCTAAATCCAATTTAGTTAATTATAACAAAAAATTTAAATTTATGAATGCTCCTCCTGAAAATGGACTATATAATAATCTTTGTAATGATGAAAATTTTGTAAATAATCCTAATAATTATAATTTTAGAAATAGTACTTATAATAATAATTTTATAAATTATGATTTAAATTTCTCTAATGTTATGTATAATTTTAATAATAATTTCAAAGAAATTCATAGGGAAATTAATATTGATCTAAATAACTTATATAATTTAGATTATAATAATTATAAATTTAAATTAGAAAATACGATTTCAAAAATTAATTATAAATTAAAAGAATTCCACGAACTAAATAAAGGAATATTTAAATCTGTTTGTTTTAATCCTTCACACTTTTCAAAAAACTATGATGGCGAAAAAAATTTTCTATAACATTCAACAGCACCGGGCAGAATTAAGCCTTAATGACGTACACAAATTAATGAAATTTGTCGATTTAGGGCCTGGAGGGAAGCCTGATGATGAAACCCGACTAAGTTGGGACAGGATCAGATCCCAACTCAGACAACCAGTTTATATTGTGCTATGAGAACAGAGAATTCGTTGTTTTATTTTGTCAGCCGTTGGAGTAAGACCAATAGTTTTAAACGGATCTAACCACGTTGCAATTTATCAGGCTGACGACGTCATCACACGCCGACAACCCAGCCAATAAAATTAAACGAATTTTACACGTGGTTTGTTACATCCCTGAACTTTAAATTTATGACTCGGCTTGTTTTGTCGCGGAGTCTCGTGATTAATAATACGTGATGCAAACAGCAACAATAAACAAACACGGAATGTAACGCTGTTTAATATTGAGATTATGAATTATTTTACAAACAAAATTTATGGAGAATAATTAATAAGTATACTAAACCGCATTTTTGGAAATTTACCAGCATCAGGTAGGTGCGCGCTATAGGCCAGGGCGCGTTATACAAATTTGTATTTACACATACAATAAAATCCGCGCGGTATACAGGGAAACGCGTTATACGCGGGGGCGCGCTATATCCGCTAAAATACGGTAATTGTTGTTATTACAAGATTATCTTGAAATAAAAGTTTTATTTAAAATTAGGCCACTGCTAGAGTTAATTTTTTATTAAAGCTTTCATATTCCTAACCTCAGGTCTCATTCCATTTTTATTATAAATAGAAATAAAAATCTTTCCATTTTCAAAATAACTTTTCAAAATTATTAATATTAAAGTTTAATTTTGATTTAGTTATTAAATTAAGTTCATAATTAATTAAATTATCTTTAAATTTTGATTCACCTAATTTAATTAAATTAATAAACTATGGAAAGCTCTTCAAAAAATAAGCTCGTTCTTTTTTTGTCAAAATACGAGATGATCTATCTATATCATTATCCTCTTTAAACGCAGTATTACTTCCCTTATAATCCACATTCAGAGTTTTCGACTTCTTTATTTCTATATCAACAAAAGGCGCCTTCAATTTATCGGAACTATCCACTAATTTAGAAAAGTAGTTCGAATTAATTTCAGGTTTAGTGTTAGAAATTACAGGAAGATGCTTATTTGAAATATTATTTACTTTTAAATTTTTATTTAAAAAGTTTTTATTATTGTCATCATTATTAACATTAAGAAAATTAAAAATCAAATCAATCCTACCACATATAGAGTCGTTAGACTTCTAAAGAATCTGAAATCTTTCTTCAATTGTAAAAGCCATTGAGCATTCCATCGAATATTATGGCATGTCTTCATTTGATTCAACCGGTTCCAGAATTGAAGGTTTTTCAGAATCTTTTGAAATCAGGTCCAAAATAGCTTGAGATTGTTGAATCTGAGATTTCAACAAAGACATGATTGAAGATTTTGCAATTTTGCAAAGAGTAATACAAAATTCGGTAATTTCTGATTGAGTATGCGATTGCGTCATCTTTGTGTGTTTTTCGATTAACATGAAAGATTTAATGATATTAATCAGATTTCATATGCACAATTATTTGAAAATTTGATAAAAATTGGATCTGCTCAATAGATTTGGAATTAGATTTGGAATTGCTTATTGCAAGAAAACTTATCACTTTGTTTATATTTTATCAAATCAAATTTTCTTTTTGCATCAAAGACACTTTGGTTTTGAAAAACATAAACAATAAATAGCAAAAAGTCGTCAAAGGGTTTTTCGATTTGCTAAATGATTTGTAAAAATATTGCCCCCAGAGAGATTTGAACTCTCGACCCCTGGTTTACAAGACCAGTGCTCTACCCCTGAGCTATAGGGGCCATGACATTTTTATCATTTTATAATTTTCATACTAAACATAGGAAATTTACTTACAAATCTCTTATGTTATATTCTTGTACGTTTTTCATCAAAATCAAAAGATTATTTTTCGCTATTTCAATATTCTTGTATAAGATTATTGCAAAGTATTTGTGTTTTTCCATTAACGTGAAAGATTTAATGATATTAATCAGATTTCATATGCACAATTATTTGAAAATTTGATAAAAATTGGATCTGCTCAATAGATTTGGAATTAGAAACTTTTTGTCGTGTTTTATCATATAGTGCATTAGAAATTGAAAAAATTCACCATTTGATTTATTGATGCTTCAAAAATGTTTTTATTAAAATAAATGCCCCCAGAGAGAATTGAACTCTCGACCCCTGGTTTACGAGACCAGTGCTCTACCTCTGAGCTATAGGGGCTTAGTATTTGAAACTGTGAAATTTATTATTAAACTATGAATCTTTGCTAAGATAATTTTTTAATAAATTTCCGGATGTAGTCAAGCTTCTCATATAAACTAAAAAATAATTCAAGGTATTTGGACTTTAATCTAAAGCTTTTAAATTAAAAAATTAAAATGCCCCCAGAGAGATTTGAACTCTCGACCCCTGGTTTACAAGACCAGTGCTCTACCCCTGAGCTATAGGGGCTCGAAATTAAGCAAGATTGGTGAAAACTTATCACTTTGTTTATATTTTATCAAATCAAATTTTCTTTTTGCATCAAAGACACTTTGGTTTTGAAAAACATAAACAATAAATAGCAAAAAGTCGTCAAAGGGTTTTTCGATTTGCTAAATGATTTGTAAAAATATTGCCCCCAGAGAGATTTGAACTCTCGACCCCTGGTTTACAAGACCAGTGCTCTACCCCTGGTCTCGAAATTCGCTGCTTTGGAAGTTTACTTTTTGTGTTTTGAGTTTTTTTGTTTAGTTGGCAACTGTGACAACTCTTGACATTGTTATGTATTAGTTCGAATGTTACTTTGTCTCCCAGGATGATTAATCCTTTGTATCTTTTCGATGCAGTTTTACGGAATTCCGCAAGGAGTGATATTTGTTTGTTGCTTTATAAAATATTTTTAACTAAAATACAATAAAAAATGTATTTGATTACACATTAAAATTATTAAATTCAATATAAAAATTTAATATCACAATATCATATAAATAGATTTAGTTTTACCTTGTAAGGAAATATTCAAGTCGTTTTGATATGACATAATATTTTTACTTGATTATAAAAGATTTGGCAGAATGAAAAAGCTTCGGTTATTTTACTTGAACATCAAACAGAAATTGAAATTAAAGAAAAAATTAAATTGAAATTTAATATGAACTCATTTAAATTTTAAAAATATAGAAAATTTGTTAATGTTTTCAAAATTAATAGTTTTTTATTGAAAGGAATTTAATATTACGCATTTAATTTATTATTAATGAAGATATAATAAATGAATCAGTCGAAGAAGACATTACTTGTGAAGAATTAATTAAAAAAATGAAATTGGTTAAAATTTTTTAAAAATCATAATCAATTAGAATTATATATTTTAAAAGATTATAAAAGATTATAAAAATTTCCATTTTTTCCTTCCATTTCCTGGCTTCTGCCAATAGTTGGTTGGTTTTCCTCTTCTTTTGTTTTTCTATTTCTCGTTTTTTTTTTCGTCGGTTAACCTTTTCCTCGACTCCTGCACTAGTATTTTCAAGTAGTGGCCGTGTGCCTCCTGTCGAATGCTTTCCAATGCCGACCAATTGGCAGCTCTTTTACAGGCCTCTGTCTCTGCTCTTAGATTCTGCACCAACCACTGGAATTGATGGTTCTCCCATTCTCTTGCTTCCTCAATATAATTCAGGGTCCGATTCGCTAGTTGTATCATTACTTTATCCCATGTATTTTATTGATTTTTGTTTCTTTGTTTGGGGCTTCAGTTCTTTCTTGTGTCATTTTATCTAAATAATGATATTATTAACTTGACGTAGCATATTTTACATTATTTATGGCTTATAATTTGTTATTGATGGATTGATTTAGCATTTTTTCGCTTAAGTTTATCATTATTATATTTGGGGTGTTTCTACACTGATAAAATATATAAATTATAATATCATTCATAATTATCTCAAATAATATCATTATATTATTATTTAATTCATTTAAGATGAGAAATCACCACTCGAGTTAAATTGTATCAAAATAAATTTTTATGTTGAATTGTTTTGTTTTTGTAAATCAAAATAATAGAAATAGAAATAATAATAGTAATAGAAATACTAATAATATAAGTAATAATAGTAATAATAATATTAGAAATAATAAAAAAACATTAATGCAACATTAATGCAAATGACATGCAATTTAAACAAAGACATGCTTTAATCTGAGTGGCATGAGTCAAAGGTATAAAAACACTTTTTCCATCATTAAATACTTAAAGAGTTTAATTACCAATATTATAAAATGTAACTAATGATGAAAAAGTAATGAAAACTATAACGAGTTTTCGAAAATAAAAATTATCTACATAATAAAATAGAACGCAAAATAATGTTTTAAAAGATTTATTAATCGCTCAATAAAACATCATCGATATCGACGTCATTATCAATATTTACATTAATATTCATATCATTATTTACAATAGAATCAATATTGTCATCCGAATCACAAAAGCTTGGGCTCATTCCGCCAAAGAGAGGGCCAACTTCAGATACATGGTCAACATCTGGAACATCGACTCCTAAAAAATGTCCATATGCGAGACTGGTATTAGGACCCACCCAAAGGCGCTTGTCATCGTTGTTCGACAAGGCTATTTTATTATTTTTAAAAGTAAAGAGCTGGTGGTTGCGTGTTCCTATTCTCGTTTGTGGCACTGTATATACTACGCTGTTGTTGTAGCAGTCTAAATACGACTGGTGCCCGATTTGAGTCCATATCAATTTGACTCCCTTTGCTTTTAAATGATCTTTAGCCCCTAACAAACTATAACACTTAGGGCGCAAGAAAACCCACTCCTTATACCCAAGACCTTTACTCTCATCCTTAAACTTCCCTATTACCGAATCCAAGCTATTAGAATACAAAGGATGAGCAGAATCGTAATTTGACGTGTCTAGAAGGCTGTCTCTTATCATTGCCGGTAAAAGAGTGTCAAGCTTACAGTGCTTTATCTCTAAGAAAAAGGAGTCGGTGTCGCCGGCAACAATGTTTATTTCACAATTAAACTCTGTCCCATATTTCGCTAGTTCATTATATTGAAGTTCATACATTCTTAGTTTAGACAGATCTAGTACTGATTGACCGATGTAACTAGGCCTGTCTAAACATATAGAGTCCTTATTCAGATGTGCCGCAATCAGATCATCAGCAATTTTGATAGATTTTCTGAAAGTAGGTTTTGATGCATATACAATCATCTTTTCAGCTGAATTCATCCTTTTCTTTAAGTTCTCAACGGATTTCCCATATAAGCTGTTGTTATAAAGCTTAAACAAATCTCTATATAACTCACTGGTGGATTGTTGTGTTTTTATATAGGTGCTTGCGTGAATTTAACTGCTCTATAAATTTTAACAACCGTCGCACCGAGTGAAAGATAAAGTTTAAGGAGCCTCCAATGAAGAACATAGTTCTTCTTTGGCCAATGCGTGAGTTCGGTGGATACATCTTTTCTGCGGCAATAGGAAAGTCATTAAGGAAGTCATGCAAGCATTCAGGTATATCGATATCAACTTCCATAGTATACCCATATGGAAGGTTATCAATATCATCATTCACACATTCAGAAAGTATAATATCCAAATCATCATACAGCATAAGGCAGATTTTGGCTTAAGGCCCAACCATACAAGTTATTAATATCAATATACAAGAGTTCTGTGTCTTCAGAACTACCAACATAATGTTTGTTAACAAATGTTAACCCACCCCGTATCCCTCTCTCATAGAAATTGAACATTTCCATGTCCTGCAAAAGTTCTATGGGTTCCGTTAATGTCATAAGCGCTGAGGCCCATGACATACCGGGAATTCCGTAAAAATTAAGAGGTTTAAGACCATTGTAAGCAATGGCATTTGCACGGAATTGATGAAAATAATCTGCGAGGAGAAACACGTCTAATTTAAGGTAAGTTAACATGTAATCTAACATGTTATTGCAGTTTTGCTGAGTCCAAATAACTTGGGCTAATGCATATTCATCATTAGACACAGAATCCCAAATAGGAGGTAGTTCAAGAGTCAATTCCAGAACCTCAAGAGATGTGGCAAAGTCATAAGGAAAGATACCTTTGGCTCGAACTATTGCGCCATCGAAAACAGAAGAAGTTAAAGGCAGATCGGAAAGAGTCTTAACCGCTTTTGCTAAAGATGAATTATACAAACTGCATGCTGTCAATAAAACGAACAGGCAATTTGTTAATGTACGCAATGAGGGAGATGAATTTTTCAGTAGTAGTCGGAATAATATTTAATTCCCAAGAAGGAAAAATAAATTAAATATAAAATTACCAAAATCATACTGTTTTTATTTACAATAATAAAAATTATTTAACTCAAATACAATAAAAACATGTATTTAATACCTCAAAAATTATTAAACTCATATACAATAAATACATGTATCTGATTCCACATAAAAATATTAAATTGAAATACAATAAAATTTACTACCAAAATAAAGTGAATAAGACATTTTGGCTTTAAAAGATTTATTAAATCAAAATCGCTCCGGAATGATTGCTGTTTCAATTCTCTTTGTAGAAGTATCTAAAATTAATAATACTAATAAAATTAAATATAAATTAATAAATTACCAAAATGATGTTTCTTCGTCAAATAGAAATAATCTTCTATTATGTGATTAAACGATCTTCATCATCTGATAGATCATCGAAGATTTTGAAAACGTGGATATCAATCTAATTGAAATATCCACGTTTTCAATCGGCAATTTTTCTACTCCACTTCCCGAGTGTATAAAAACCGATTATCGGAGCAGAATTCGCGATAACCTTTGGTGCATGTTGAAAACAAAATTAAATTCTTTTTTAAACATCGAAATGCGGTTAATTTTCTTTATTTTCATTATTTATATTCACCTGAAACATTTGTGCACTAACTTTTCGTCTTTCTAAAATTAAATATTAATAGTTTAAAAATAAATAAATTTACCATATTTTCCTAATACGACCGATCTTCGAATTGACATCTTTGAAAACTATTTCTGAAGAAAAATGTGATTGCAACTGTTTATAAAGAGATCGTGTTTTGATTATCAACCAATTGAGCGACACACATTTTTCTTCGCATTATGTCAATAAAATCCACATATAATCCATATAATCCACATCCAAAACACTGAATCCTCCTCTTCATAGTACATTTTCAGCTTAAATGGCCTGGTTTTTGGCATGTCCAGCATACGACGTTCTAAGTCGCTTCCAATGGTTTTTTGACATTGGCATCGTATTTGTATTTGCGGGTCTTTGAATGGCATCTCTGTAGCTTTTGACAGGTTTCAAAATATGTTATAAGTCGGATGGAGTTTACATGGTTTATAGCTTTATTCACTTTCTCAACTTTTCTAATTGTGCTTTTTAATTTCTTCTGTCGTCTGTAGTTCTTGCAATTCTATTTCGTTTTTAACTTTTTCTCTCGAACCCCATTCATGAGCAGTCACTTTTTAATTTCTTCTTCGTGTTCCTATTCTTTTTTGTGGCACTGAAAAAATTTCATTATTATTATAACAGTCTAAATATGACTGGTGCCGAATCTCTGTCCCTAATAATTTAACGCCTTCCTAACGGCTTCCTAACAAACTATAACATTTAGGTTTTAAGAAAACCCATTCCTATCACAGAATCTAGTTTTCTTGAATACAATGGATGAGCCGAATCATAATTACTCGTATCTAAAAGCTGGTCTCTAGTCATTGCAGGTAAAAGAATATCGAGCTTACAGTGCTTAACTTCAAGATAAAAGGAGTCAGTATAACCGGCAACGATATTAATTATACAATTAAATTCGTCTCTATATTTCGCCAAGTCTTTATATTGTAGCTGGTACATCCTTAACTTAGATAACGTCTTTATTTAAATGTGCTGCAATCAAATCATCTGCTATTTTAATTGATTTTTTAAAAGTTGGTTTAGAGGCGTATACAATCATCTTTGCTGATGAATTACACAGCGTCAAATTAATTCGTTTTTTCAGGTTTTCTACGGATTTCCCGTACAAACTATTATTAAATAATTTATATAGATCACGATATAATTCACATTGTGTATTTGCTCTCAAATGGGTATTTTTATCTATGTAAATTTATATATTGGCGCCTGTTTAAATTTAATAACTCTGTGCACTTTAACAACTTTTACACTGAGTTCGATATAAAGCTTCAAAAGTCTCCAATGAAGAACATAGTTCTTCTTATGATAATGAGTGAGCATATAAAAGTTGCAATCAGATTTTTCTTCACAAATAGTTTTCAAAGATGTCAATTCAAATATCCGCCGTATTAGGAAAAGATGCTAAATTTATTTGTAATTTTTTATCTATTAATATTTAATTTAGAAAGTCGAGAAGTTAGTGCACAAATGTTTCAGGTGAATATAAATTATCAAAATAAAGAAAATGGTAAATTTATTATTGATATTTAAAGTTAAAATATGATTTTGTTTTTTACCTAATGTTATAATTATTTGTTTATTTTATAATTATTTGTATAATTTATAATTATTTGTATAATTTATAATTATTTGTATAATTTATAATTAATTGTAGAATTATTATTATTATTAAAATGTTGTAAATTTAATTTAAGTTAAAATTTATGTAATCATGTTAATAATTAAATTTCGAACTGATTTAAATTTAATTAACTTTACGTAATCAAGATAAATTTATTTACTAATGTTAAATTTAATGTTCCTTACATAATTGCATAATATCATCAATATAATAATTCCCCCTAAAATAAATTATGTAAAATAAATTACTAAATTACATATGTTGCATTAACTATATATATTATAACTATCTACTTAGTTATAATATCATCAAAGTAAGTTTTTATTTTTTAATTTTATTATTAATTTATAATTTTATAATTTAGAAAAAATGAACTTCAATTATAGACATATCGGACGAAGAAATATTTTATCTATACGAAGTAATAACCGCACTCCGATGCGTAAAGAAGAATATTAAATTCCTTGCAACTTGTGCCAAAGGCGATTTTGTACCGATAATAGGTTTTTATATACGACGTGCAAGTGGCACTCGGGAAGCGGAATTGAAAAATTGGCAATCGAAAACGTGGATATCTCAATTCGACGTAATATATTTTGAGTTGACCTACATAAAAACTCTGAAAAGTTTCGTGCAAAATGATTGAATGTAAATAAATTATAAAATTTAAGTTGACCTACTTAAAAACTCTGAAAATTTTTATGTAGATACCTTGAAAATTGTAAAAATTTATTAAATTTCTGAGAAAAATCATTGAAAAATATAAAATTTCTGAGAAAAATTGAAAATTTTCGAGAAAAAATTGTTGAAAAAATCTTAAAAAATTATAAAAAATTTTTGAGTTGACCTAGTTTTTTCAAAAAATAAATTTTTTCCCATGGGGGGTATGTGAGTTAGCGGGTTCCTAACCATCTACTATATTTTAATTTATTTTTATATTTTAAACTTACTTTAATTTATTAATTTAAATATTTATATAAAAATTTATGTAATCTGATAAATACAATTTAAATGTTTATCAGTTTTAACTTAAACGTGAATTCTTCCCTTTCAATTATTATTATCATTATTATTTTATTATTATTAATATCATTGGAATTTGCATTTAAATTTGTCTTTGAAAATTATTCCATAAAAATTTCTATTAAAAATTACTTAAAATATTACCTTAATTAACTTTAATTCAATTATTAGACCATAATTTGCTTTAATTTTAAAATTCACCATGCTTTTTTATTGTAGATAATAATTGTTACTTTTAACAAAAAAAATCACTTCTAAAGGCTGTGCCGAGAATTCACATATATCAAAAAAACATCGATATCTTAACTGATTCATAATCAATATTTTAATAAATACTGACGTGAAAAAATTTTTTGTATTGAAAATCACTGGATCAATCGAGACCCCCTCACTATAGTCTGAATAATACTGGCCTTTTCCTATAGGGCTTATCTAAATGTATTGAAAGAAAATTTTGTACTAAAAATCCCTGAAAGCAAAAAATGTGAGTTGCAGCAATTACGTAATAAAAAAAAAGCAGAAAATGTCTACGGCAGCAGTATTTATTAAAATATTGATTTTCGGCACAGCCTTTAGAAGTGAATTCTTTTTTTAAAAGTAACAATTATTATTATTATTATTATTATTATAAATATTAATATTGTTATAATAAGATTTAGAAGAATTTAATGAAAAATATACGGAATATTTGAATATAAAGAAAAGTATGAATACTTTTACAATTATTGTCGGTACTGAGCAGATGACCAAGAGAAGTAAAAAGAAATGCCAAACAATTTGCATAAGATATATCTGTAGAAAGTTTGCAAAAAAATTGAACAAATTAAATTTTGACTTCTTTTAATTATTTTGTTTTGTGAATAAATTTTAAATTAGAAATAATTTTCCACATTTGATGTTGTTGATTAGAAATAAAAAATATTGAATTTGAAAAAAAATTAGTAAAGAAAAGCATTATTGCAAGGATATCAAGGTATGTGAATGTTTCAGGGAGAATGGCCATAATTATTAGTAGAGAAAATATATCAATAATAATGAAAGGAATCCAGGATGTCATGTTAAGGTTTCCCTTAATATTCACTCAAAAAATGCAAACTAATAATAAAAATAAGCAAATCTAAAACCGATCATCAGCATTTTAATTTCAAAAATGTGTAGTAAAAATTTGAAATAAATTCTGTAATATTGCCTAAATATAATAAAATTAATTAATGAATCTGGGAGTGGCGAGTAATAAGTAAAGTAAATATAGTGACGATTTCTCTAAATGGGGTTTTACATCAATATTTACAGTTGGAAATAAGAAACCTCGATATTTTAGGTTATTAATATTCTGACCTACAAACAACGCATGGATGCGGTTGATGTTGGCGGTCAAATGCTCGTAGGATTTCAAATAGAGCAGAAGGTGTGGTACAAAAATATCCAGATACATCAAAACTTAGTCATTTACAATTTGTTGTCAAGTTGACCGAACGACTTCTCGAGAAATATTATGCTCCTGGTCAATTGCGACGCCGAGGTAGATCATCGAACACAAATGGTAAATCTCTACGGCTTACTGTTTGACATGAGTCTTTCAAGCTCTATTCTATTTCTTCGAGTACAAAATGTTATTATTGTAACTTATTGTAGTCATCCTATGTTTCGTCGTAGCATCAAGATTGCGGATGATCTCATTGCTGTTATACTCGATAAGGAAATTGTGTTTTTGGATAGACCAATGTATATTGGACAACCCGTAATTGATTTATCCAAACTTCGCATGTACTAGTTTCAATATAAAGAACTACAGAGTTATAAAGAAGAATTCAATTGTCAAATTAACATCATAGCTGACACAGATTCCTTCTTTTTAGAATGTTGATTTACGCCTTCAACTATATCCAGAAATGATTGAAGATGAGCTCCTAGATACTTCAAATTATCTAGTGACCGATCCGTTGTTCTCTGATAAAATTTGTTCAGTAATCGGGAAAGTTAAGGATGAGAATAAAGGAAATCAATATAAAGAATGGGTGTTCCTTCGACCCAAGTGCTACTCACTTCAAGGCGATAAAGAAAAACATTGTTTTGTTTTGAAAAATTAATGCCCATTTTTTTTAAATTAATTATTTTATAATAATTCTAATAATTACTAATTAAAATTTTATTCAAATTGTAATATTATTGTTACAATTTACACTCTTGTTAGAATATATTAAATGTAAAATAATAATAACAATAAAAAATAAAAAAAATAAATAAATAAAAAAAAGTAAATAAATATAAATAAATAAGAAAAAAAATAATTAATTAATTAAAAATATATTTAAAAAAATCAATTAAATAACGTAAGTAATTAAAATAAAATATTAATAAAATAATTAATTGATTAAATGTAATAAATTGAAAATTAACTAAAGTAATTAATTAAAACAAAATACGTAATAAAATAATTAATTAATAAAATTAATTAGAAGAAATTAAATAAAATTTTTAAAAAATAAAATGATTCGATTGACCTATATTTGATCTGGACATTGGGATGACCTTGAAAGTGTCCTGGAGTCCTTACATCCCACTACTTATTTTCATCTTTTCTATGACACTTTTCAGTATATATTCATTTAGCAATTATAGTTTTCATTAATGAATAATTCTTCCACTTATTCTCACCCATTTGAATTTAATAATTTTATTATCATAATCTGCTCAATGAATAATTTCCTCACTTTAATGAAGATTATTACCACCTGAGAATAATATTGTTAATTTTATCTCTGTTTTATTATAATTATCTTTCCATTTTACTCTGCTTACCTATTTAGAATAAGATGTTTTATGAAAATTTGTGATAATTTGACTGATTCAATAATAAATTTTATGGAGTTAATTCGTTTATTATATATACTCTGAGTTTATTCGACAAGATGTTTTGACACCCTAATGGTACTGGTCGTAAGGGTACTGGTGTGTTTTAATGATTTTATTTAAGCAAATTTTGGTGTTTAAAGCATTCATTAAAAGTTTTTTAAAGTTGATGGTTTTAGTAAATATTCAAGTGAATTTCTATCCTTTTCATGAATTTCTATAATTTTTGTGAATTTCTATAATTTTTGTGAATTTCTATAATTTTTATGAATTTCATGTTGATTGAAAGAATATTTAAAAATTTAAGGTTTTAATGTTAATTCTAAAATTAATTAATTTCTTGATAATTTGCCGTATTTTTATTGACTTGTTTTTTAATTTTAAATAAAAATTTATTTTTAATGACAGGTTAATAATTAGAGTTTTTATAATAAGCAAGTGATAGAATAATTTGATATAATTTGTATTGACATGGAACCTTCGAATAAACATCTGAAACAGTTATTTATTTGATTTTTAATTGATTTGCAAACAAAAAATCTTGAAATCGCCTTCTTTTCAATAGATTTTGGTCATATTCAGTTATAAATTTAAAATCATTTTTATTATTTAAAGATAATTCAGAATTAATGAAATTATCTTTAAATTTAAAATTTTTTATTTTAATTATTTTTAAAAAGCGTGGAAATATCCTCTGATATTGTTTTGCTCTTATTCCAGAAACAATTTTTTAAACTAAATTGATTTTTTTTAATCTCTCACAAGAAATAGAAATATATTTGAATAAACCAAAATAAATAAAATAAAACCGTCTATTATTTACTTTGCATATTACTTGCTAATAATATTGATCCTTGATTTAACAATTGAGTCGATCCTAATTATATATGGATCGCCATTACGTGCATCTGTATCGTTTACCACTTTGAGCGATGGATCACTCGGCTCACACGTCGATGAAGAACGTAGCAAAATACGTGAATTAATGTAAAATGCACAAGGCTCTGATTATTGACACTTTGATCGCAAATGGTGGATTTTGGTCAACCAATAGCCACGCCTGGCTGAGGGTCGGCATTATATTTATCATTACGAGTAGATGGATTGGGCACCGCTAGCACACCCACTTTTAAACAAAGACATATGACTCATCAGGGTCATTGAAACAAAGACCATGCATGACTCATCAAAATTTTCAAGGTCACTTAAACAAAGACCATGACTCATCAAGGTCATATTATTATTTTTAAAAAATATTATTAAGTGTGCTAGCGGTGTCCTACTATTTGGCATGCCAAAATTTTCGTTCCCATCATTTCATTTCATTTTGAAGCTTAGTGCAAGAACTTTCGAATGAGCTATTGAGGGTATCATCATCATTAATATTGACAAAGTTTATAACATTTTCCCGAGACCATTTTCAAGGTCACTTGACTATTTTATTATTATTTTTTAAGGTCAATTTTTTTTTCAAGGTCAAATCTTTTTTCAAGGTCATATTTTAAATTTACAGAGTTCCCGCCAACGAAAATTATTCAACAATAGCTCATATTAAAGCCCAATTCAGAACCTTTCGAATGAGCTATATATTTTATTATTAAAATTATTATTTCTAAAGATATTATTATTATTATTATTATTATTATTATTATTAGTATTAATATATATATATATATATATATACTCCGAGTTTATCCGACAAAATATTCTGTCCCCCTATGGGTAATGCTCACTCTCAACAATTCACAAGGGTATTATTAAACAAATCAACAAAACATACATTAATTTAAATAATTAAATAATTTAAAAATAACAAGGGTAAACAAATATTCGCTGCAATATTGTTTGAAATTGGTAACGTTGAATTGATTTTCAGATATTCTATTGATCCTTTGATTGTTTGATTTTTGCTTAATAATAATTCAATCTTTTTAACAAATAATCATGCTTCTTAATCAAGCAGACTAGAATAGGTACTAGAAATCACCAACTTTTCACATTTAAAAACTCGAAAATTGCCCTAAGTAATAACGATGATAAGCGCGCATGGCTAGGAAAAAACATAAGTTATGCATTTGGACACTATTTAGGAGTTGATGACCATAGGAGGAATTCAGTCCAGCTCCAAGTCCCAGTTGTCGACGATAGTTCGTGGGACGAAGATGAAATGTGAAATGAACAATTTGTATAAAAATTTATATTTTGAATTATAAAAAAATTTGTATATATTGAATTTATAAAAAGTTGAAAATATATTGAATAAAAATTCGTAAAAATTTGAAATTGTTTACTATAATTTTTTTTTATATAGTTTAAAGTTTTTTAGTTTAATGGTGTTTTTATATAGTCTGCAGTCAGCATGCAGCTATATCAGATAGAATTTTGAAATAATAATAATAATAATAATAATAATAATAATAATAATAACTTTGTAATAATAATAATAAAAAATAATAACAATAATAATAATAATAGTAAAAATAATAATAATGATGGGAAAAATAATAATAATAGTAAAAATAATAATAATAATAATAATAATAATAATAATAATAATAATAATAAAACTTTGTAATAATACCCTTGTTAATAATATATTGTGAGTTGTTGAGCGTGAGCAGTACGCTTGTGAGCATTAACAATAGGGGGACAGAATATTTTCTCGGATAAACTCGGAGTATATATATATTAATACTAATAATAATAATAATAATATCTTTCAAAAATAATAATGTTAATAACATATGGCTCATTCGAAAGGTCTTGAATTGGGCTTTAAAATGAGCTATCGTTGAATAATAATCGTTGGCAGGAACTCTGTAAATTTAAATTTTAAAATATGACCCTGAAAAAGATTTTGACCTTGAAAAAATTTGACCTTGAAAAAAATTTTGACCTTGAAAAATTAATATTTATAAAAATAATAATAAAATAGTCAAATGACCTTGAAAATGGTCTCGGGAAAATGTTAATAACTTTGTCAATGATGTTGGGGTTCAACAAGAGAGGCACAAAAATGAGGTGAAAATTGATAAAAACACCAAATTCAAAATAAAAATTAAAAGTACAAAATATTAATTAAAAATTAAAAATTTTAAAAAATGAATATTTTCTGGGGGAAACTGGTATGGGCGGACGCTAAATAATGAGACGAGTTCAGCTATAATAACATAAAATCAATGGGGGGTCCCTAAAAGGAATAAATTACAAAAAACAAAAATTAATTAAAAATTAATTAACTAATGGAAAACCCGAGCTAATGGGAAACCCGATCCAATGGAAAACCCGAGCGAATTGAGAAATCCAATTTTGGGAAGACAATTAATTTAGCCGGAGAAATCCAATTTTGGGAAGGCAATTAATTTAGCCGGATAAAAAGTAACAAGCGCCGTCAAAGAAAATCAGCAAATTCCCTTCAATTAAATTAGACCTCCAAGAGGAAGCCCGGGGGGGAAATAAAACCAAAAATAATTGGCAAAAATAAAGTCAATTACCAAGCGAGTATAAAAGCAACTGGCAAGAAAACAAAATGCCAGTTGGTCGAAGAAAAGAAAATAGAAGTTTGACGAGAGCGAAAAAGGAAATATTAAAGTTAGTAGAAATTAAACCATTTTAAAAAAAATCGAACGTACCAGAAAGGGATATCTCCCGTTGGAAGATCTACCCTGTGTGAGATTTGTGGCAAATTGAAAAGTGCAGACAAAACCTGATTGTATCAAGTGTGAGTAAACTAATACAAGTGTAAAAGTGTAACTGCATCAGTGTCAATAAAGATTTTGTGTTGGGTTATTTATTTATTTATTTGGAAAAGAACACAAAGGAGTCAGACCTAGTACCGACTTGCATTAAAAACCCAACAATGATGATACCTTCAATAGCTCATTCGAAAGGTCTTGCACTAAGCTTCAAAATAAGCTATCGAGCGATGAAATGAAATGAAGGAACGATAACGTTTGGCATGCCAAATAGTAGGGTACAGCTAGCACACTTAATAATATTTTTGAAAAATAATAATAAATAATAATAATATTTTCTAAAAATAATAATATGACCTTGATGAGTCATCACGATGAGTCACGTGACCTTGGATGAGTCATGCGACCTTGGAAATGACCTTGACGAGTCATGATCTTTGTTTAAATGACCTTGAAAATTTTGATGACTCATCGGATGAGCCATATGACATTGAGAATGACCTTGATGAGTCGTCGGATGAGTCATGGTCTTTGTTTCAAAATTGGACCTTGAAAAAAATTTTCTGTCCGGGGATGGTGTGCTAGCGGTGCCCAATCCATCTACTATTACGTTCTATAGTAATGTTTTGAGAGGTTCACTTTTGGTATTATTCTATCGAGAGTGCCTTTATAAGGTGATAGTGTAACCAAGTACATCCTTCATGGAAACATGAAGTACTGGTTGATTTTCAATTTATTGCTAATTGGCCTCAAGTTTGGCAGTGAAATTGAAAATCTTGGTTTCCATTTGAATTAAATTTTAAAATTTCCAGTAGCAGGAAATAACTTCTGTTTATAAAAATAATATTTTTTAACAGGCTGTTCATAAACAGAGATTTAATGTCAGTATGATGTGTGCGTTATTCAATAATCATATAATTATAACTAACAAATACATTCTAGTGCAATAAAACAAACAAATGATATCAAAAGAAATGAAAATCTTAGTTGTTTCATTTCCATAACTGTTAATAAATACAAAATAAGTTTCATTGATGGAAATAACTTTTTTTAAATCTTTTCTTTATCAACATAGAAAGAATTAGACTGAATTACGTAACATGAATTAGAATTTTATATACAAACGGCACAAAAATTAAAATCAATATTCACAAATTGAAATGTTTTATCAATATTATTTGCATCAATTATACATAATTCTTTAACAACTTCATCTTTAATACAAACATCGATAAAATATAAAGTCATTTTTTATTATAAATTTTATTCAAACAATATGTTTGTAGTTTCTTCATTGATTTTAGCCAAGCTAAGCAGTTTTGCCAACATGTTTTTATCATTGGATTTTGATATAGAATTCCATTGTATTCAATTGGCATAATCTCCAGGCCCATAATATCCATAATATCCTCACTTTTGGGGAATTCTACTCTGTAATTCTTTGATCGTGAAAGTTTTACACAAAAGCTCGCGCTGTCTCCGGAAGTGATCTCTCTAATTTTTGTAAATTATGCATCCTGACTTATTTCTAACTGGGTGATTTTGGATTGGAGATCGTTGGTTTGGCCGTGTTGAAGCTATAGAATTAAAGACTTTTCAAACTTTTAGAACAACTTTAATTTGTTACAAAAATTCTATTTAAAATTCGACAATTGTTAAAAATAGTTTTAGGCTTTGTTAAAACTATCATATTTTTAGAAAACTTGATTTTCAAATTATAATTTCATAAAATTAATTATGTTAAAGTTCAATTTTGATTTAGCAATTAAATTAAATTCACGATTAATTAAAATTTTTAAATTTTGAGTAATCTAATTTAACTAAATTAATAAACATTAAGCTAGTAATTTTTTGTCAAGATACGAAATGATCTATCTATGTCAGTAGGTGGGCACGCATGAGGTCCTCGAGAGCCCAATACAGATTTTCCCTGTATTACAAAGAGCCACAATATATTGTCATATTGTTTAAGTACAGTACATTACATCATCAAAGAGCCGTACTTGCCCACTCCTGATCTATATCATTATCCTTTTTAAACGCTAGATTATTTCCCTTGCAATCTCCATGCAGATTCTCGACTTCTCTATTTCAACTTAAACCAAAGATGCCTTCAATTTTTTGAAAATGAGTTTGAATTAATTTCAGGAGGAACAATTTCAGGTTCAGTGTAAGAAATTACAGGATGAGTATCAATGTTAATTTTATTTAAAATTTTATTAACATTAAAATTATTAATTAAAGAATCTTTATTACTGTCATCATTAATTATTAGGTTGATGCATAATTATTGCGGATTTTTTAACGATTTTTATTCAGTGAAAAATGATAATAATATTTAACAAAAACATGTTATTATTCCTGAGCGAAGCCACTACATTTACCAGTTTTGAAATATATTATGGGAAATTTATTACTTCTATTGATAAGTTGTTGTGGTTTCCTCAGAGGAAATACCATTTTTATACATCAGCTTTTGCCCTGTAATTTATATTTGAAAGAATTTTAAAACGTTATTTTAAAACGGAGTCCATTTAAATTATCAATATAAACAATAATTATATAGTTTAAATTTAAAAAATGGAATTACGAAATGATGCAGTATACCAAATCGTTGGTCCAAGTGGTAGTGGAAAAACATTATTTGTTTGTAAATTACTAAAATCAGATTTATTCAAAACAAAATTCAACAATATTTATTGGCATAGGGGTGCTGATGAAGAACATGGATTGACGCAATCAAGTAATCTGTAAATTAAAAAACATGAAATTAGTAAAGGGATTCGATAAAAACTGGTCAAGTCGTTTGAAGAAAGGTGATGTCATTATTATCGATGATTTGTACCAAGAAGCTAATAAAGGAAAACGATTTTAATAATTTATTCACAAAGATCAACAGACATGTTGGTGTAACAGTTATTTTCATAACACAAAATCTATTTCATCAAGGTGGTGCACATCGAACACGTAATTTAAATGCACAATATTTAGTTATTTTCAAGAATCCTAGAGATGCAACTGTCATAGATTTTTTTGCACGTCAAACATACCCTAACAATCGTAATTTTCTTATCAGTTCATTTCAAGATGCTACAAAAATACCTCATGGATATATATTTCTTGATTTCACACAACAATGTCCTGATGATTTACGAGTAAAAACAGATATTTTCAACCCAAAAGGTGCCATGGTTTATAAACAAAGTTGAAAACCTCTATGAATAATAATGTTTTTAAAAGCAAGGGTGAAAAATATTATGAAATTAAGAAAAAGTATTAAAAACAGTATTAAAGTTCCAAAAGTTCCACCAACAATTAGTTATACACCATCTAAAAAACTTGTTACTGAAAATTTCTCTG
This sequence comes from Schmidtea polychroa, assembly GCA_959609185.1. Lineage (NCBI taxonomy): Eukaryota > Metazoa > Platyhelminthes > Tricladida > Dugesiidae > Schmidtea > Schmidtea polychroa. Next base: position 41,984 of record CAUHTR010003375.1, read on the forward strand.
CAATGAATCTTATTTCTAAAAATCCTAAACCTTAACGTAAAACCAGTAAACGTAAGACCATTAAAAAGTAGTTAAAAATCATCTTCAGTTTTCCATTTTTTAATACATTGTTAAAGGCCCCGAGTATGAAAAGAAACAGTATTTTGCAATCATTCCCAAATTATGTTGTCGATGATTTACTCAATATGATACTTAAAGTAGTCAAAGGCAAGATTAAAATCAGTAAATCTAAAAAGCAATTATTGTGTAAACATAGGAAACCTTTGTTATCATTAGTAAATAATAAAAATCGTAAACAAATGAGGAAAATTATATATAAACAACAAGGAGGATTTATTGGTGCATTGATACCTCTGGCATTATCATTATTAGGTGGAGTAACGCAGTCATAAACAATGGTGCTAATCCTTCATTACCAGACATTAAATTTAATATTAAATCTTCTTGTTGTAATGGAGAAGATTTGGACGAACCCAAAAGGCGAAGTCGCAAAATTGCGGAAAAGAGTTCCGAATTTGAAAAAGGAAACCCAGAAGTGGTTATCAGACCAGCTTGTGTACAGTTTGAACAAACCGATGCGGAAACGATTTCCAACAAGAGCATATAAAACATTCGGTATTGACGATTTATGGCAAATGGATATGATGGAGATGATTCCGTATTCCAAAATTAACAATGGAAATAAATATATTTTAACATTTATTAATGTATACAAGCTGAATGGATTGAGACCGGTTGATATCACATCAAAAACATTCTATTCTAAAAAATCTGCAAAAATTACAAAACCGAAATATAAAGTCGGTTACCATGTTAGAATTAGTAAAATTAGTGCATCACCATTTATTAAAGATTTCGATACGAATTGGAGTGATGAAGTCTTTGTAATTTCAAAAATAAATACTAAACAGAATCCTGTAATGTATGTCATCAAAGATAATGATAATAATATTGTACAAGGGAAATATTTTGAGCAGGAATTACAAGTCATTCCTCCCCAAAAGTATTTAGAATTCAAAAAATATTGAAAACTCAAAAGGTCGGCAAGGATAAACAAAACTAGTTTTATTATTAAAGTTTTATTAGTACAATTGTGTCGACGTATCCAAGTGCTCAAACTAAATCAAAAATCAACATCGTTAATTGTTTAAGGTCATTATTCATGAAAATAAAGATTTAATTGCTGAAAATTCGAATTTTTGTGACAATGAAGATTGTGAAGATTGGTTTTATCCAGAGGAAGTGTCAAAATATTTTTTAGATGTGCTCATCTGATAAAAGATAAAAACAGTTCTTTTTCAGCTTTTATGAATAATTACATACCACAAAGAATTTCATATATAAAAAGTAATCCAGACACATCTGACATTTTAGATGGGCATGACGAAGAACTTATAAGTCGTGGCGAAAATTCTTCTTCATATGCCGAAATTTATATATATATATATTACGGTGAAAGTAGATATTGTGGCAAATGTACACATTTTCCGGTAAATATGCAGATTAGCCTCCTCATTTGGATAATGTGCATTCAACTAACATTTACAATTTCAAATAAGGGAAATGTACATTGAATTTTCGGTTCTTGTTTGATATTTTCCCCACTTAAAATTAAATTATATACTCCGAGTTTATCCGACAATATATTCTGTCCCCCTATGGGTATTGCTAGTAAGGGTACTGGTCACATTCAACATGTCGCAACATGTACCCTTACTAGCAATACCCATAGGGGGACAGAATATATTGTCGGATAAACTCGGAGTATATGGTCTTTATTGATATATCAAAATACTCTTATTTATAAATTAACTAAAACATTGGATATTTATATATTTAATTTTAATTTATTTTTAAGTGGGGGGAAATATCAAACAAGAACATACATATACATTATATTCAGTTCACTTATACCTAACCTTTTGGGAAATGTACACATATATATATGTAAAAAGTAATGTTTATGTTCCTATATGTAATATTTTTATTTTAATTTAATATACGTACATATAGGAGTTAATAATCCTAAAATGATGTTATTAAAGGGGGAGGGGGCAACATACTGTTGCCAACCCGTATATTTATGTGCATTCTGAAAAGTTATTTGTATATAATTTTTTTTATTAATAAAACTCAATTTCATAAAAAAATCTTTTATATCAAATATAGTGCCTAGGCGTTCTAGACGAAATAAAATGCGAAAAACTTAAAACTGAAATAAAAAACTTTCCCGAATATAACGCCTAGGCGCTATGTTCGGAGGAAAACTGTAGTTGTTCAATTCTGTTATGGTTTGTTAATGTTTTTTCGACTCCGTTTTCCAATAGTCGCTTATCACTTCCTCCGCTTTCATGCTGGCCCTTTATTCCCACAGTTTTTCTGCTATTTGCTCCAAATTTCTACTCTTCCTCTCTGATCGTGAAGCCATTCGTTTTCGTCATCATTATTTTGCTGATCATCTTGTAATTCTTTCATAGTTATTGCCGTCTTGATTGCCACAAATATTGTATTATTAAAATTTATTTTATTATTACTGATATTATTATCCACAGAGGATTCTCGTCATTATGATCATTTCATTTATTGCAAAAGAAAATAAAATATTTTTTAAATTATAAACTTTTTAGAATCAATAATAATATAAATAAAATAATAATCAGTCCACGACTTGTCGGATCATTTTCGTGTACATCGGACATTTTATGAAAAGGAAGATGGGAAATATCTGGAATGAGAAAAAGTAAGTTTCCTAATCAATTGCAAAAATATTTATTGAGATTTGATTAAAAAAATAAAATAACAATTGAGCTCAGTACTGACCAGATATTAGAATGCGAAGAAAACAAATCAAACTAAATGACCTACGCCAAAAAGATCATAACAAATGAAAAAGTTCAAAAAAACAAATATTAGGTCAGTATAAAAACTGATGTGAAATTGTATTAGTTTAATCATGAAATTATTTCTACTGATCTTGGGTCTAGTAGCACTGGGTGAGGTTCTTGCAGGCCCCCTGACAGATGAAATTGTAGAAGAAACTATTAACGTCGAAAGTAATTTTTGATGAATTAACAAATTAGATATTTCCTAAAAAAATTATGATTCAATGTTTGATCAATGATTATAATTATAATGATTATAATTATTATTATAAGAACATTTTTCAATTTTCACCAATGATTTCTTTTCAATAAACATTGTATTTATTAAAATATTGACTATGAATCAGTAAAGATATCGATGTTTTTTTGATATTCACGAATTTTCGGCACAGCCTTTTGAAGTGAATTATTTTTTGTTAAATGTAATAATTATTATTATTATTATTATTAATATTATTATTATTATTATTATATTATTATTATTATTATTATTATTATTATTATTATTATTATTATTATTATTATTATTATTATTATTATTATTATTATAAATATTAATATTAGTTATATTAGATTTAGATGAATTAAATGAAAAATCTACGGAATATTTGAATAGTGCCATAAAGAAAAGTATGAATACTGTTACTATTATATAATAATTATTGTCTGTTCTGAGCAGATGAGCAAGAGGAGTCTTTAAGTAAAAAGGGATGCCAAATTGCTATATATTTAAAATAACCATGTATTTTTCACTAAATGGCCTAAAAATATCCTATATAGTTTCTAAATATTCATGTTTTTCTTAAATTGTATGGTATTGTTAAATATTTTAAAATAATAATAATAATAATATAGATTTAAAGTATGATTAACAAAGACAGATGAAATACAAGTGCATGAATAATAAAGACTCGCAGTATCAATGCATGATTAACAAAAATATGAATATAATAATATAAACAATAATAATAATAATAATTTTATTAATAATAATAATAATGATAATAATAATAATAATAATAATAATAATAATAATAATAATAATAATAATAATAATAATAATAATAATAATAATAATAATAATAATAATAATAATAATAATAATAATAATAATAATAATAATAATAATAATAATAATAATAATGATAATTATAATAATAATAATAATAACTGATGATTTCTTGGTAGCAGCATTTATTATTTAAAACAATAAAGTGATAATTTAGGCCTTTTTCTGCGAATAATGTATTTAATGAATATATTTTCGACTATAAGAAAGTCCTTGTCAATCTCCTGGAATTTACCAATCTTCTTCCCGAAAACACATTTCTATCTTTCTTTTATTTCCTTTTTCTTAATTCTCATTGGTTATAAATATAATATAATTATATACTTTCTTTTTCTGAATTTTTTTAAAATTTTTAATATAAATTAAAATTAAAATAAAATAAATATCATTTAAAATTCAAAATGACAAAAACTAAAATTTTTAAATTTTTAAAGTTTCTATAATTAGCTTCTAGAAGCAAAATAAAATATTTCAAAATATTTTAAAATAAAGTCTCCAATAACTATTTATATACGCTATTTAAATATTTCAATAAATGTGTCAATTTTGATTTTTAAATCCTATCTTTTGAAAGTATATTTCCTAAAATTTTCTATATTATTTTAATTATTACTTTTTTTAAATTTATTATATTTTCTGTTTTTCATATATTATCAGGTATTTTCAAGGTCAATGACACCATCAAATTGATGATTTCTTTGATTTTTTCTTTAGTGTTGATTTTTGGACGTCTGTTTATGATGAGAATTGCTTCTTTGAATCTGACATTTTTCCTTTGGATGTTTGCATTAGCTACTATTTCGATTGAAATATATTTTCTTTCCTCTGTTGGTTGACATTGTTGGAGATGTATGTTTATCTAGGATGTTCCACCAGTATATAAATGTTCTTTAACTCTTTGGTGCCAGGTCCTGAGTGTACTTCCA
>CAUHTR010003376.1:0-40322 GCA_959609185.1 Schmidtea polychroa
GTAATACTTGAAATTTTGAAAATCAAAGCAAAAAAAGTTATATTTGATATTTAATTTTAAACATAATTTTTTTTCGAAATTTGGAGTTTTTCTATTTACATTTGAAAATTTTGAAGTTCCTAAAATCAAGAGAAAATTTAAAATTTGATTTAATTCGAAAATGAATTTTCAAAATTAAATTTGAAAACATGTTTTTTAATCCTGATTATCCTATTCAAATTTTGCATTACATACAAACAGTTTTTGAGGAAATATAATATTTCTCCAGTAATTTTCAAATGATTATTAATTTTCTGAGGAATTAGAACGAAGAAATTAATTTGATTAATTTAACTATTGTAAATTATTTAGCTCATTTAAAATAATTAAATGAACAATTTAAAATATAAATATAAATTAAAAATCTGATTTAAATTTTTATCAATATTTTTTCAGTTATAAGATTTTTATTACTATTATTTATTTATTTATTTATTGAAATTCATTATCAATTGTTATTGGTAAATGAAAAGAAAAGAAATTGAAAATAATAGATCAATGGAAATTTATTTTTATTAATATTATTTCAGGACTGTGCCTGACCAGCGTTTATTGCTTTCGAATCACACACGCGGCCTACTTGAAATGGGCAACAGCATCATATTTCTTTTTTGGTCCAATTTACCATAATAACAAAAACAAACTTCACTATATAAGATTTTTAATAATTTTGGTCAACAAAAAAGTTTTCATTGTTGCAACTTGGTTGTTGTTCTGGTAAATTTCATTATTTACTTTTTCATGTTTCTTTATTCTTTCTTTCATTTTTTCCAGTCTTGAATTCATTCATTTTTAAATCCTTCATTTCAATATCTTCCACTGCATTGAAAATTGAAAATTTCTGTAATTCCTCTTCACTTTATTTGTTTCGCCAATTTTGTTTGGTGAATTTTTTAATTTTCCTACAATATTCCTTAGCTGAATCATTGCTTTGTTAATATTTGAGAGCTTCTTGAAGATCATGTATAAAATTCATTAGCTTTTTAAAAGCTTCTCTTAGAAGATCCAAATAGTTGCTGTATTATTCACAAGTTGCTTCATATTACTTTGTAGCATTTGCTGATAAACATGATTTTACAAACTTCCTTCTGTGTTCTTCTGAAATGCCCATAGGCTCGACAAATTTTTCACATTCTTGCATAAAATTTTCAATGTCGGCTCCAATTTCCTAGTTTTCTCCGAGAAAACTTTTCTAGACGTTTAATAAAATCGATCATCGTGGTTGCCATGTTAGTTGTAATAATTTTAGTATTTATAATATCCATAATTAAATATTAATATTTATTAAATTCAAAAACAATGCAATTTTTGAAATATTTAAACAAATCTTCACGGGGATTTTATTCAACGTCGAGTAATGTAAGCAAAAGGGATTTGCATACCACATCAATCCACAATATACATTCATTTAATATTTTATTTTACTTTATTTATTTAATTATTTATTTAATTAATTAATTTAATTATATTTTCGCAATTTATTGTTATTATTATAAGTAATATATGTTATTGTATGTTATTGCATGTCTGAAACATGTCTCATATTTCATGTTCATTATTACATAATAGTCTTCGATCCTAAAGAGATAAATACTTGAACTATTATGCCATAAAATAGAATTTTAGAATTTACCAGATTTTGAATTATTTATCAATTATTATTATTAATATTAAAACGTATTTGTAGAAAAAAAATTTAAAGTTAATTAATATCCATATTCTATTTGAAATCTCTATTGTATTAGGGAAAGAAAATCTGCAGCAACACTCGTAATAGTGGGAACATTAATGCATTAATGTTTGTAAAAAGAAAAATGATATTAATGATTCAAAAGAATAACATTTGTAAATTAAAATACTTTTAATTTCAGAAAAAATATAAGAATATTTGGCTATTTAGTTTTCAAAACAACAGATGGATCGCGAGTTTCGGATAAGTAATAGTAATTTAGCTAAAATATCATTTTTACTTGCTTTATGTGATTTAAATAAATTAGGAACAAAAATATTTATCCCAATTCCTTTTCTATTACATACTGTAATTTTACGAATATTTCGCTATTTTCAACCATTTCAACTCGTAGACTTTTTTTGCATCAGCTTTAAGAGAACACCATATGTTTTAAGACTTTTCAGCTTTCCCTGTTTAATCTTCATTCTCTTAGTGGATTTCCTACTCTCAGTTTCTTCATTAACTAGTTGCTTCCTATTTGAATATAGCTAAATATAAGTTGAGCTCGGTTATCTTGGAAAATAGCCATTGTAAATTTGACGAATTTCTTTGGTTTTGAAAATGACTTATTTCAGGGATGGACAATTTGCGGCTTCGAAAGCCGATTATCTAAACTTAAAAATTATGATTTGTAAATCTTTGCAAGTAAATAAAAATTAAAAATTTGTGAAATGAAATTTTGACTTTTCTGACATTACACAACTGAATTACTAAAGCATTGAGTGACGTAATAAATTAACGTATTAATGAAGTATTTTTATTGAAATAATATATTTTTATTTTAATATCATTTAACTTTATTTAAATAAAATATTTTTTATTTAAACAAGTTTGTCTGCATATTCCGTCCCATTCCAAGACAGCGAAATCTAATTGATTACTTAATTAAAATGAGCAATTGAAACAATATTGAAGGTATTAAAGCACTATAAAATTTGGCACCAACTTGGTACTTACTGACAGCGCCCTACAAACTTTAAACACATATCCAGCATTGTGGCCAAGAATTGTAGGAGATGCTGTAAAAAGTTTTATAAGCCATTGTATAACTAAAAATGTCCTTTTGAAGACACTGGTCGAAAATTTACAGTACATTTTTGGTCACGAATTTTAAACAATGGAGAGCAAGTTGTAAGAGATTGACTAGTGTAGTCTATTTCGAAAAACTGTATATAGTGCTTTTGTGATCAGTCCTCTTTTAAAAGAGGGTTATAAGAGTTGGAAAAACCTCGTTGAAACTTTAAAAGACCATGAACTTTATAAAAATCATTTTCAACCCAAAATATTATAGCTAGAAATAAGGTTAAAGTGTGCAAAAACATAGATGCGGCTGCGCATTGGTAAAATCCTTGGTAAAAGTTGCTTAACTTTTCAAGGTACAGGCGACAAGCTGTTTAGGCATAATAACAGTAACTTTTTAAAAATAGTTGAGCTGCCATCTGAATTTTATTCCATCTGGAAGTACACGTTATTATCTTTTAAATAAGTTATTATTATTGTATTTAAATTTATTTAGTCTTACATGATGAATGTCAGTTTCAAAATACAAATAAAACCGCTAAAATTTTTATTTTAAATTAAAGAATTAATTAATTAATAAATTAATGATTATATATTTATAAATGTAAATAGCTTAATAAAGCATTGCTTACTTACGGGTGATAAGTTCTCAATTATATTACGAAGAGCTATTTTTAGCTTAATTATACACTTGGCCAGATATTCCAATTTCAACGGAAAATTCCCACAATGCACGTTTGACGTTGGTAAAACCAACATAATATATAATTAATAAAGCGTGACAAAAACTTTTAGCTTTATAAAAAAATTTATTTGTTATTTTGGTACTTGTTCATTATCGGGACCCCCAGTTCATTATTCAAAAATTCGGTGAAGTAATAATAATAATAATAATAATATTTTGAGTTGTTGAGTGTGGGCAGTACCCTTGTGAGCATTACCACCCATAGAGGAGAAAATATCTTGTCGGATAAACTCTGAGTATATATAATAAAACTAATTATTATTATTATTATTATTATTATTATTATTATTATTATTATTATTATTATTATTATTATTATTATTATTATTATTATTATTTACTTAGATATCCATAACACTTTATTTCTGCATCAATTTCATGATTATTTTAAACATTTTCAACATTTTCAATATTTTCACGATTATTTTCAAAGTTCTTATTACATTAATTATTATTATTATTTTTAGTTTTATTATATATACTCAGAGTTTATCCGACAAAATAATCTGTCCCTCCTATGGATATTGCTCACACTCAACTACTCACAAGGGTATTATTATTATTATTATTATTTTTATTATTTTTATCATTATTATTATTATTATTATTATTATTATTATTATTATTATTATTATTATTATTATTATTATTATTATTTTCAATGTAATATTATTATTTTTTCAAGTATTATCACACTCAACAACTCAAAATATTATTATTATGATTAATATTACTTTACCGAATTTTTGAATAATGAACTGGGTGTCCCGATAATGAACAAATACCGTTAATATTAATATTTTTGATTTTGACTTCTCTTAGATCATATAAAAGATTATGTCATTAGTTTATTCTTTCAGATTTATTTTTCCCAACCGTTTTTACAAGGCTTGTTTCTTTTCGACCTACCATTTTTTAACTCTGGCGATCATGTTAATAGAATTTAGCTCGGGTTTTCCATTAGCCAATTAATTAATTAATTAATAGTTTGTGTTTTTACATATTTGCCTGTTTTTCGACCCTTTCTAAACATTTTCTAACAATTTCTTGATCACTGTCTTCTTCGCCATTCCCTAATCTAGCTCTCTCCCGTTTTCCAGCTTCAATTTCGATAACATTTCACTTTATTCCACTTCCTCAGAATTGCGAATTTTTCCATTTTGTGTCTGATTGTACCCTTTTATAGTTGTTTTTTCATCTTTCTTTACCATTACTTCTCTGTTTGATCACCCTTCTCTTTCGTTCAATTTCAGTTTTCTCTTTTCTCGAAACTATTCAATTTAACATAATTTAATAATTTACTTTTACAACCTCAACAGAATTAAAAAATAAATATATAAAACAAATTTGGGTTTCTAATAAAATTAAGTTTTAAACTTATTCTTGAAATTTACAGGAATTACAGTGACAAATAAGTAGTAAAATTTTTAATAATTATTGACATAAGATTATTATAAAAGAATAAAGTGATAATTTAAGCCTTTTGCTGCGAATAATGTATTAAATGAAAACATTTTCGACTATAAGATAGTCCTTGTCAGTGCTCGAAGTGAGGCGGGATAGCCGGGATATTATCCCGGCATTGATTATGTAGGCGGAATGGCATCCCGGCACTTCATTTCATATAATCTATAGGTTTATCCCGGTACTTATTTCATTTTATAGGCACACAAATACTGCAATTAAGGTCACACATAGTACATCCATATATGTATGTATATATATATTCTTTATTCTCTATTCTCTATTCAATTAAGAATTTCCCAAGCAGCAGTAATGGATAGGTAGGTATATTCTCTTATTTATTTTAGTTAAACCAGCAAGTTGTTTGTTGAGTTATTTATACTGCGACCCCCTCTATATATAATGTGTGCATGAATCCCGGGTGCCACAGCATGCCTATCCCGGCACATATTTTGTTCCACTTCGAGCACTGGTCCTTGTCAATGTGAGAACTATCTTATAGTCGAAAATTCTTTTATTAAATACATTATTCACAGCAAAAGGCTTAACTTATCACTTTATTGTTTTAAACAATAAATGCTGCTACCAAGAAATCATCACTTTATACATTATTATAAAAGCCATAATTAAGGAAGAATTTAAAAGTACTTTGAATTTTTATTTTTAATGTTTATATTTTAGAAATTTATTATTATTATAATTATTTAAATATATTATTAAATATGAATTATTTATAAATAATAATATATTGATTATAAAAGCATATTAATTAAATTTGCGTTAAAAGAAATCTACGCTATTAAAGTATTAATGTCAAAAAAGACAAATATTAAAATTTAAAAGGAAAATAATCTTATTTTAAAAGCAAGAAAATGTTTTAAGTCACGGATTAATGAATTAATGAAACATCCTTTGTTTTAATTTGTTAGAGTTTCGTTGAAAAAATTGTAAAAAGACACAAAACACTGCAAATGAATATGAGCTAAAAAACTGAGATATGATTTGTTTTTTCCACCTAAAATAAATCCACCAAAACAAATATCTTATGATTAATTTCAACTGTAACCATATATATATACATATATATAAAATATAATATTTTCTCCCAACTCCAGAATCAAACATTTCCCTTCGTACCATCAATATTTAATTAATCATTGAATATAATTAATAATATCTCAATTTTTAATTTCAATTTCTAAAGTGATATAAATCTAAATTACACAATCAATGTTTTGTTTAAATTGAAGAAATTTTTTTTTATTTTATCATTATTGATTTTTTCAGAAAACCATTGAAGCAAAATAACAAACAGTAAATCGATTTCTGAACTGATGTCTTGAGCTCAAATTCTGTTACCCTCCAGTGAAGAACAAGAAGCTAAATATCATCTCTAATGTACATTATTAAATTGTCTGTAAGCCTCACAGACATTGCACATCCTTACGGACACATTAAAAAATCAATCGTAGCAAGCGAAAATGCGATGCATTCTATCAATTTTTCCATTTCTCAATTTGAACATATTTGCTTCTAATCAATACGAAATGGATTTCTGATTAACACGACAACAGAGGGCTCGAAATTGCAATTCTTCGCTTATTATTTAGATTTTCATTTCTCTCTCTCATTTTCTACATTTAATGTTTGAAAATAATTGCAATTAAAATATGCGCGCCAGTAGTCCTGGATACACAAACAGATAGATACACTGATGAAATATATGGGGATGAATACAGTTCTCATTTTAGACTGTTTCTTACATTAACAATGCTTGCTGCTGTATTCGATTTATTTTCTTGGGTATTTTAATACACATGCAATCAATCCCAAACGTTAACACAACATTTCGACAAGACATCATTTAAACAAATTGTTATTAAAACATACAAGCGCTTGGTGAACATGACATAAATACATACGTACGCCCGCATACAAACAAAAATCTCGCAAATAATTAAATTCTGCTTCATACAGATGCATGATTCAGAGAGTAATTTTATCTTAATAATTTATTTACTTTATTCTATTATCGAAAAATATTATTGCTTAATTAAGCATTTTTTAGCATTTGTGAAATTTCAATTATACTTAAAACATTCAAAGAAAGAAAAATCAAAAAAAAACAATTTATATAATTTAAATTAAATTAATAATATTTTTTAATTACTATTTCAATTTTCTATTAAAATTATTATTATTAAAATTAATTAAATGATATACTTAACGATTTACAAATAAAATCAAACACTAATTAATGAATTGAAATTATATCAATTTCATTATGCAAAGTAATCTTAAATTAATATCAAAAAATTTTAATTCAAATATCAAATTAAATATTTTTCAGAATTTTCAGAATTTTTGTTTCATTGAAACTAACATTTTCACCCATTATAAACCTCCAAAAATCCTAACTATTAATTTGGTAATAATAAAAAGCCATTAATTGCCTTAACTGTTGTTTCCGACTCTATGAAAGCGTTAAATTTAAAATAGCCTATTGAAAGTGTTGAAAGTAAAATATAACATTCGCAATTATCAAAGATATCACCGATTAAAATCCGTTTAACTAAAGTAGAATTTAAATTAAATTAGAAAATAAATTTTCAAAAATAAATTACCATTGTTAATTTTTTAAATTATTAATTATTTTTAATTAATGCTTAATTATTGTTAACAGTTCACTGCGTAATAAAAGAAAGTCGGTTAAATTAATTAAAATGATAAACTAAAAATTACGTGTTAATTTGAGTGTTTAACTGATCTTGAGTCGAACTTTCTTTAGTTGATACTGGAATAATTGGCGAGGTCCCGTTTACTTCTGAAAAAGTAATGTTTATTTGTTCGGTAATATAAATACGAATCAGTATAATAATGTTACGCAATGTCAATGATGGATTGCAATGAAGCTGAAGAATATTCCCTAACGCAGATATCGGTAGAGTTGTCTGATTTGGATTTGTAATTATGTTATCTAATTTCCATATAGCATTTTAATATTATAATTACCAAGAATAAAATGAAAATACTAACTGAAATTTAACGTAGACATTCCTTGAAGGTTGTAATTTGAGGAAACAGGAATCATCGGTTATCTGAAATAATACAATTTATCAATTATCTTATTAATATGAAGTTTTTGTATTATTGAAATACAATTTCAATAGATTTTTTTTATTATCATTTATTTTTAATTTATGAATGTTAATATCACTAAAAAATTTTTTCAACAAACAAAATCTAACTCACTTTGTTGAGTAAAACTGGGGTTTTTTCTTCGGTTAAATCATTATCTGCTAAATACAATCGAACATATTGTAAACTGCATCAAATAATTTCCATCGTTACAAGAGTCAATCATTTGAGTGTATGTACACACATTGAATTAATAAATAGTAGTTTTACTAATATATTTTAACTCCGTTCCATCCTCAAAGTATAGAGACACACAGAACCACAGTAGCAACAACAAGGTAAGATAATAGTAGCTGTTTTCCAATTCAAAATCGACCCATTCTCTGTATTAATATAACTACAACAGCTAGAAATGTTGACTGCCTAATAAACAAAGAACAGAAATCCCCTCCCAATCAGTCACCTCATCAGTTACCTGTACCTGATACAACGCTGAATAGGGATTGATCATATCTCGATAAGGATGTGTATAATAAACTCAACTCTCGCATAAAATTCTCTTCTCCTTCCAGCTACAATGAAATCAATGATTTTTTGTTATACATTGTCATTGAAACGGTAAATGAGCGCACGCACGCCTCTGTATGTGTGTGCGTGTGTGTGTTGCAGTTGTATACGAGAAATATTATTCAGAAATATTCGCAGTTGTATCTTCACATATCTGAACGAATATTATCCCATGTGTCTTCAATATTGATTTAATACAATCACTTCTGTTATCTGAATGAAAATATCCACAATGCTCTCTACAGGCTGCATTACAGAAGTCGACACCTTGCTATTATGTTACCTGTCCTTTGAACAGAACAAAAAACAAGATTGCCTTAATCATGTAGTAATCTGCTAATTGCTGCATTAGAATTGAGTATCGTGTAGAACCATTATTTTCTCTTCTATTAATTCTAGACAACGATTGCACGGAATCTTAATCAAGTTTGGCTAACTTATTGAATTTCGTTCTACGGTTATATCATATCGATGATTAGATATTTTCTGTTCTCCATGTCAATGGTGATAATTCTAAATCGAAGAATGCAATTACGGAAAATACAGTGATGTTATCCAATAATAATTTTTGTGAAAATATTATTTACTTTAATTAAATTTCTTTTTTCCTCCTGATTATTTGATTGTATTTGTATTTTTCATAAATTGCTTATCATCAAATTTTTCAACTGTTAAAAGAAAAAATTTATATTATTTATCTTCGATATTTAGATTTCATAATTATATAATTTTTATAATATTTTATTTAAAAAATTTATTGTTAAACGGTTTCATACTGTTGTAAGATAAATTGTTTTTTCTAGAATTATATTAGCATTTTTGTCATGTTAATTTGTCATGGTCAATATTTGTTTAACTGAGTTATTCAAATACGGTTTTAAATTAAACCTTTTAATTTATCTTTAAAACATTGATGGTATTAATAATTTCCTCTTGTTGTCTTGTATTAAATTTCTATGACAAATCTTTTGTTAAAGCTAAAAGGGTAAATAAAAATTTTAATTTAAAAACAAATTTGTTAAGAGAAAAATAATTATCAGTATTGACAACTGTTAAAGCTCTGTCGAATTTTAATTTTGATATTATTGGAGTGATAACTTATGGTTCCTCATTCGAAGATAAATGTCTGCAATTTGATGTAGAAATCAATTTCTTGCAATTCTATTTTATTTTACTGTTTTTTTATTGTAGTATCTCATCAGGTGATAATATAAGTAAGGAAATATACATTACTGATCAAAAATAAAATCCCATGCTTGAGAGTAATGACTTTTACAATATTTTAGATTTGTAAGTCTTTCAATAATGTTTGAAATTGTATTGGCAATTCCATTTTTCAATGTCAAAATTTTGTGATTTCAGAATAATAAAACAAAATTTAATTTAATTAATTAGCTGGTTTGTTGGAGCTCCATCTATTTCATAATAGAAATCGTTAGATCAAGGTATTTCGGCGTCAGGAGCTCCATCTATTTCATAATAGAAATCGTTAGATCAAGGTTAACTTTACATTTTTGGATAGAATAGCAAGGAACTTAATAGGAATATTGGAATGTAGATGGTAGAAATGTATTGCTTTGGTGAAAGTTGTCGACAGTTTCAATTTTTTAATTATAGCTGTTATTCAAAATTTTGACATACATAGTCTGAAATTATACTATTACAAAAATATGATATAAGAAAGCAATGGGGTGTTTGAGGAGATAAATTAAACCCCTATTAATTTATGTATTAAATTCTTATATAACTATTTACATGTGTATATTTAATATGAATATTATCATTAACTATTTAGATTATTCGTAACAACCAATTTGTTTAAATAATAGAAACAAACTGTTCGGAATTTGAATTTGAATAAATATTAATTATTTTTATATCTATTTATTACCTATCAGGGTTATTTTAAATTTTATTTTATTTTTAAAATGAAATATATATTAGTAAAAGCTTATGTGGACAAATAAGCTCTTGGATGAAATAACATGGCATCCTTAAATCCAAATATATCTTATTTATCATCAACAAAATGTTTTTGGTCATTTGTTTTAATTTGTAAATTATGGAAATTGAAATTAATTTTAATATAATTGTTGAGCTTTGATGTTCTCAACTATGATGACTATTTTTGCTCTTATCAAAGAAAAATTGTTTTTCTTAAAATTTATTTAATGAAACAAAGTATTTAAATTCGCAAAAAGTCAAAGTTATATGTCGATGTATAAATATCACTAAATTTTTTCGAATGTGAATCCCTGAGTTCTGTGTACTGTCTGCTCTAATTTATACTACAGAAACTGATTCCACACTTTGAAACTCTTTAGTCAATAAATAAACACCTTTGTATCATAATTAAATTTTTTTGCGATTAAAAATGATTAAAAAATTGGATATTTTTAATTGATGGGGTGTTATTCAAAATTTATCGAACGGCACTCTAAGTATCAACAAAATCAAAAAATAATGACAATATCGTGGCGCTTATTCATCTTTCGACGTTCTTAACACAGCTTTGATCAATTTTAATTTTAATATTTATTGTCATTTTAATTCAATTTTCATTTTGTAAAAAATTAATTATTAAAAATCGAATAAAATTTTTAATTAATTTTCCACCAATCAATATAAAACATTAGGATGATGTGTCATGCTTCCCATTGCTGTCAAATATAGCGCAGATAAGTTTGGGTTCTTTTCTATAAATGTTTTTTGTTTAAATATACTTTGAGGGTTTTGTCCAAATAAAATTTATGCCAGATATTTGAAATATGTTTTATAATGCCTTTAGTCGAGATTTTTAATTTTTATTTAATAAATTCTTAATTGTTGATTTAATTTTAAATTTTAATTAAATAATTATTTTTTTGTTATATTTTATTTATTTGTGTATTTACTTTTTTATTTAGTTTTAATTTTTTTATTTAAATTTATTATTATTTAATTTTAATTTTGTTGATATTTTCAATTTTTGTATTTTTTGTTTAAATATGGTACGAGTATTATTTTTTGAAATATCGTATAAAAATAATAAAAACATAACGTAATAATACTTAATGCACTATTAAATACTATTAAAAAATTTACATTTTTCAAATTATAAAAAATTTCAGAAATACCAGCAGATTTTGAATCATATCTTGCATTTATTTAGAGAATATTCATATCTAGTAATCCTAGAACTTTATAAAAGGTTAATTGTGGAATCATCATAAGATGTAGTGATTCTAAATATCATATAGTTGAAGCAATATTGTTCGTTTCCTTTTTTGAATCCTCTATTAACTCAACTTGATAGAACGCACTACCTGAATTCAAGGTTGCAAAGAATCTGGATCCATTTAGAACGTTTATCATTTCTATATTAGGTCTTTCTATTAAATGTAATGATTTAAAATCTTAGAAAATTCTTATATTATTTTTTCTTTTATTACTAAAACATATCAAGAACGTGATCTAAGGAGAATCACATTTCTCTATGATTTCACTTTTTTCAATATCTTTTAAATTTTCTTTGATATTTACTAATAGATATACTTGTTGGCTACTAGAATTGAATACAACTCGAGGTCCAATTGTAATTATTTCGTGTTTTACTAATTCTACTTTTCCAATATCCTATTATGTCTCATAAATATGTTTTTGCACACTTTAATTAATTTTCAAATTTCTTTGGTCCCCATTTCTATGTTTTGATATTCATTTTTCATTTCTTCTATGTTCACAATTTTTTTCATTTTCTTTAAAAAAAATAAACCTGTGACCTTTACACAGCAAGCAAAAAAATGCGAGTTAGATCAAACAAATGCTTCATGTTCACTAATAAAAACTTCCATAAATTTTGGGTGCGACTTATTTCATATGCATAAATATAGAATTCTTTTAAAGAATATGGACCTTCAATTCCTTTTGGAAATATTTTTTAAATTAATATTTAGATTCGCCTTTTCCATTACAATGGAGATCATTTGCAAATTTAACTTCTATTTCAGATTACTGCATAGCAAGAGAAAGTCTATAAAATTACGGTTTTAAATCTTTAACATCTAAAAAATGTTATTAAAATTTAAATTAAGGCATATTTATGAACGCCCAAATATTCATGATTCGATGTGCCGGTGGCCGGTCTTTCAATTGTACTTGCCAATTTGAACTTATTTGTGACCGTGGTGCATGACCGCAATGGTACCACATACATATACCAGCCTCTAGGACCACACCTTTTTATACTATACATTGAAATTCAATGAACAAGTTTACGATTTGTTTATACAAAACAAGACTCTGTGTTTTCAAAATGTATTTCAGCCCAAAGGGACATTTTCCAAAATTTTCTCTTGGCTCTTAACCTGTTAATCACAGCATCGATATTAAAGCCTCGGAAAAATAGTTTGGAAATATTACTTTAAAAAATATATCTTATACTTGAACTTATATGTTTATCTTTTCAAAATGAATAACGAAATTGAATGAAATTATATTGCAACTAACTTCCATTATTACATGCAATATCAAAAATTAATTTTCTTTATAAACAAAATTTTATTGAATAAAGGTAAAGCTGAAAATTTGAATGCATATAAAATAAATTTTTTATCTTTTGTCATAATGAAAATAAATATAATATCAAAAAAAGAAAACAGTAAACAGATCAAAGGTGAACAAAAAATAAAAAAAAATTGTTTTTTATTAATTATAATTAATTCATTACGACAAATACTTGCAGGAAGTGTGCTAATAAGACGGAATTGATTTATGATTGACCAGCTTAATTTAGAAATGAAAATGATTGGATTAAAGTGCGCTATGAATAATTGGTATGAGAATAATTGTTTCACCGAAGCTTAATGTGAAATTTACCATTTTTAGACGTTTTTGTCGTGTCAGTATTATTTTATAACCTAATAAGGATTTACCTTCTTAGATTGTGAAAAAAAGTGGTTTTATTTTTGGGCGACTAATACTGATTTTAGGTCGCTATTTATATTATTTTCTATGCTTGTTGTATTATAATAATTTAATTAATTTGTTTTTAAGTGTCCTTGATAAAGATTTGAATTATAACTCCTACACTTAAACTATGTGTCATTATTTGTGCGTTATTGTTAGTATTATTATTTTATTATTGTTATTTCATTAATTATCACTATTATTATTATTATTATTATTATTATTATTATTATTATTATTANCACTATTATTATTATTATTATTATTATTATTATTATTATTATTATTGGGTTTAGGTAATTTAAGTCGGGAATCTCTGACCCCTCGTGTCCTTTTAATCAAAACAATAAACTACCCAACGTATATTTGAATCACAAAATTATATTTCTCTCAACAATAAATAACAACCAAAGTTCACGTTTGACCGATTCTCCTCTCGGTGTTGGTGCTTTGGCAAAAGATAATATTCACCTTTTTATTTCTTAGCTTCTCTTGACCAACGTTTTCCTTTTTCTATTTGATTTCATTCCTTTTCACTTTTTCATATCTCCTATTTTATATTTCCTTTTCCCCTAATCTCCTTAATTCGCCTTTACTGTTTGCCTATTCTCGTTTTCTTCTAACCCTATCTAAGGCAAAATGCCGATTATTTTGAATTTCGACTTTGCTTTTATACTAGAATAATCACTTTGATTAATAGTTTTTTGACCTGATTGCTCCTATCTGACAATGGTTTGACAACCGGTTCCTTGAACGTTGTTTGAACCATATCATGATTAATTGGCTCCCTTTGCTACTCCTTCGTAATAGTCCTAAACTTTGTTTGTCTCCATTAATCATGCTGTCATGATAATGGCCTTCCAGATTCTCATTTTGTTTACTTTTCATGTTAATCGAGCTCGGGTTTCCTTCATCTCTCGGGTTCTCCATTGGCTCGGGTTTCCTATTAGCCAATTAATTAATTAAATAACACATTCGAATGCTTTTCGACCCTTTCTAACCATTTTCTGATAAATCTTGTTGAAACTTGTCCCGTTTTCCCAATTCAATTTCGATAACTTTACAATTTATTGATTTTTTTCGGATTTCCGGATTCTTGACTTTCGCAACTGGCTTTGTCATTTCCTAATACTGTTTCCTTCATACTTTACTATACTATCAATTCTGTGCATGATCACACTTTTATTTGTCTTTTCCTTCAACCTACATTTTATTTAAATTTATTTCAATTTACTGACCTCAAAATTATTATTATTATTATTATTATTATTATTATTATTATTATTATTATTATTATTATTATTATTATTATTATTATTATTATTATTATTATTATTATTATATTTGCAATTTTAAGATTTGCAATTTTAAAATTTCTCAATTTGCACTCCACGAATGATTTCTTTAAAATCAGCTGTGTTTATTTTTTCAGCTTTTTCAGCTGTGTGTTAATAATTAAATCAATTCCCCATACATATATTTTTATATTAAAAATGTATACATTGATACAAATAAAATGGAGGAATAATATTAAAGATACACAAAATAAATAAGCTACAAGAATTAAATGATCAAATAAAATGTCAACGATAATTACATTAATAAGTCAAATTATATCGATAAATCAAACTAAATCACAAAAATTAAACAGTTAGATTTACAACATAGTCACCGCAACGACGATATATCAACACCACTCTCTGGTCTGGATTGGGTTGGATACGATTTGTGGATATATAATGTTATGAGGGCTCTATGTAAACATTCACCCTGTATCTATTCGGGCCTAATCAATAATACTTCGAGAATTCAAATTCCTTGATTGCTAGACCCCTGTCATCCAACACTTACAAAAAATCAAAAATCAATATTGAACGGGGGTATGGGGTATGGTTGAACGCCAAATTGATTGACGAGTTTAGAAATTTTTACCTAGGATTCCCGGGAGATAATTAATTGAAATTATGTAAATAATTGCCATCTATGAAACAGTATAAAAAGAGAGCTCAGAAACAGACAAGCCGCCATTTGGTCGAAGAAAAAAAGGAGAAGATCAGAAATCAGGTGATCAGCGATCAGAAAAGAAATCTAGTACTTCGATAAAAGTTTAAGACTCGTACCAGAAAAGGTGATTGCACCTTATCAAGTGAAAATTGTCTTGAGCGAAAGTTGCAAATAGTGACAAGTTGTAATGTATATGATATTAATGATGATTGGGTTGGGTTTCGATTTATTTGGTCGAATAAGAACACGAGGCGTCAGAGAGAGAACCGACTTTAAAAATAAAATCCCACAATATTGTCAAAATGATTATTTAGATAATTACATCGAAAGTTTGACAATTGCGACATAGATAGTATAAGTTTGTTGAGGTCCGTAAATTAAAATAAAATTTAAATGAAATTTAGGCTAATAATTCAAATAGAAAGTAAGCGAAGAAAAAAGACGAATAAAAGCGGGATCATGCACACAATCAATAGTAAAGGAAAGTGTGATGGAAGCAGTATTGGAAAATGCCAAAAGCAATTACGAAAGGCAAGAATCCGGAAATACGAGAAAAATCAATAAATGGAAAAATCATCGAAATCGAATGGGAAAAACGGGACAGGTATAGATTAGCTAATGGTCAACAAGATGATGGTTAGGGATTTATCAGAAAATGGTTAGGAAGGGTCGAAAAACATTCAAATGTATGAAAACAGAAAACGTTAATTAATTAATTAATTGGCTAATGGAAAACCCGAGCTAATGGGAAACCCGAGCCAATGGAGAACCCGAGAGATAAAGGAAACCCGAGCTGGGTAAACAAGAAGAAAAGCAAATAAAAGGAAGATTTGGGCCCATTAGCTTGACACAATGATTAATGGGAAAAGAGTAAGGAGAAGATAGCGCGCGTAGGAAGACCGGTAGGGCCATTAATTATCTGGATTCGTTGGACCATTATGGGTGACAGCCGAAGCAAATACGTAGGAGCAAATGTCAAACGAAAGATTGGCTCGGCAATAACCATTTGTCATCCTGATTTCGAGGAGTATATAAGCAAAGGGAAAATCAGAGAAAATCGGCATTTTGCCTCAGCTAGGGTTCGAAGAATCAGACTGTAGGAAAAGCTGGTAGACGAACTAGGGAAAGTAGGGAAAAGAAGAAATAGAATTAAGCGTACGGAAAGGTGAAAAGGAATCAAACCAAACAGAAACCGAGGAAAACGTGAATCGAGAGAATTTAAAGGACTAAAAGGTGAATATTATTTGTTTGCAAAGCATCAACGCCGAGCAGAGAATCGTATAAAACTTTAATTGGTAATTGTAGCGTGATAATAAATTGTGAACCTGTTGTTTCAATATACGTTGGGTCGTTCATTGTTTTGATTTAAAGAACACTAGGAGTCAGAGAGAACCGACTTGAAATAATCCAAAACCCAAAAAGTTAATAATAGTGAAATTTATAACAGTAGTTACCAAAAGGGTTAGGAGAGAGATAAAGAGTGATTCGAATTGTAGAGATTTGTATCTTACCTGCCAGGCAATTCTCAAAATTTACGTGACTTGTATGTGTGGTTAATTGATAATAAATGGAGTGTAAATGAAAAGTTAGCAAATCGTATGAAATCGTAATATGGAATTTAATTACAATTGGTAGAGGAACTTGAGACGGATTGATCAATAACAGTTTACCAAGGTCAGTGAGAAGCTAACTTATTCACTCGGTGTACATCATCAACTTGATCGAAAAAAATATAGATTACCGCGGGTACATTAAGTTATTTAAATTCGTTTCATGGTGTGGATAATGAGTCAGATGAATTTAAGGTCGGTGATTGTTAAATGGAACGCTGATATCCATTATTGAAACCAACCAAGAAATCGCACCTGTGGCAATTTCAAACAGTCTGGTTGCTTTCATGTAAATGAATAATTTCTGTTTATAAATTTATATTTTGGTTTTAAGATGATTTGAAGTTTTATCATAAATTTTTGATAAGCAGTAAAATTAGTACAATAAAATACTCACGCCGATGGGTTGCATATATTCACTATAAATATATCATGTAATTTGTTCAAGTATATAATAAGTATCTTTAGTTTATATTAACCTTTATTCGTATTTATTATTTTCTATTAATGTACAATTCAATTTAATTTAATAATTTTTTTACAAAGAAATATTCAGAGTGAATTTTTTCTAATTATTAAAAATTAATTTACCGAATACATTTAAGAAACTAAGACTATACATTTAAAACTTTTTAGAATTGGCTTTTTGATAATTAAAATCAGTTTTTATAACCACAGAATAAATTAATTTTATACTTATTTTTTTGGAAAGCTTTAATTGTTTAAATATATAAAATTGTTGTGTATCTTATTTCTAGTAATTATGAATTTTCACTAATATTAGTTTTTATTACTTCTTATGTAAAAATTATAAATATTTGAAAATTATTTGTAGTTTTCAATTAAATAATTTCAACAAACATTAAAAATTATTATTTATTGAATTTCTCTATTAATTATATGAATTATTACATTTATAGATTAATTTTCTCTGAAAATATATGCCGTTTGCTGAAAAGGATATTACTAAGGATAATCCATTTCGTCCAGATGGAGAGCTCAGGCGCGAAGTTGATGAATTACTTCGGCAATCTATAATAACTAGAACAAAATGTGTAATACCTAACTCTATAACAGAAAACAATCAAAGATTATCAGACAGCTTATCTACGAACTCAATGAAGCCTTCATTGTATAACACAAAAAAATCTATTCCGCATAATAAATTGTTATCGGTTCATTTTTCTCCCATGGAAAATAATAACAAAACTGATGTCATAAATCATTCATTCACCAAAATTAATGATCATGGCGATAGTGATTTATTTAAATCCGATGAAAATAAAACTCAAGAAATTATAATTGAAACAACCTCAATGATGAAACCTCTCCATGCTGAAAGAATCGAAATTCCAGAAAGAAAATTGTGTTGTAATTTTCTTTGAAAAATAGGCTATTTTACTTTTCTGAAATTGTAAAAAAAATAAGATGATAAAAATTATCAAATTATTCTTAATCGAAAATAGATTAATGAATTAATTTCTTATTTTATCGTCTTATCTTTCTTCCTGATTGCAATCCGGTTCACTATTTATTTTTCTTTCATATATTAATTTATAGATTACACAATAATTCTCTATTGAAAAAAAATATATTTGCATTATAAAGTTTACATTATTTGTAATTCATTTGGAATTTCGAATTCTCTTCAATCGATATTTAGGAAATCAATTTTAGTGGCATGTCTAGTTTTTGAAGTATAAATTGTCGAATAAAAATTAATTAGATTGAAAGTGAATTACAAATATTGTATAATACTTTATAGCGTTGTAATTATTTGCAATTAAAATTTTATTTCAGTTTAATAGAATGATAAATATTATAAATTGAAACGCTTGTATGAGTTTGTGTGCATGAAATAATTACTATTTTGCAATATTACACATTCGGTTACTGTTTTACATTTCAAATGTTCAAAAAAATTGAGTCGAGTTTTTTCAGATTGATTTTTATATTTTATTTGATGTTTTTATTGCATTTTTAACGATAATAAAGAAAGTTATGGTGATTTATTTTTATTTGAAATTAAATTTGTATCATATCTCTAATTGGTTTACAAAGCAATTATTTTCTTGTAATACATAGTTTTTTTATCTTTTCATAATTTCCACGATTTTATTATTTAGCGATCTTTTCTTCATTTATATAATACATGCAATGTTTATTTTTGTTTATTGGTGCTATCATTATGAGGAATATAAAAATTATTATTAAGATTATTTTTGTGAAATAAACTGTTGGCTAAATTAATTTGATTTATCGCGTTTTTTAAAACAATCATGAAATTTTCGTTTTATTTAATTTTTGCATGGAAATTTATTGCTGTTAAATTTTGTGGAATTAATAGGAATTAAGAACAGGAAAAGAATTAAATGAAATTATTTAGTAATTTAAGTGCATTTTGATTAATATTAGGTGCATTAACTTATACATTATATAATTCAAAATGTTCCTAAAATTAGAAAGTCTGTTTAATGATATTATTTATTAGGTCCAAAGGCGTAACTAATTTGCGGTATCCTTTAATAGGATTGTGTGACCTGATTGTTAAGTTTTATTAAAATTTACTAGCCCATTAATGAAATTCTAACTTTTAAAAAATCACAGTAATTGTAAAAATAATAATATCGTTTATAAATTTTTGGAATAATATTATTTAATTTTTTAGTTAATTTTTAATTTACTTTAATAAATAAATATTGTTATATATTTGTAACATATTATGTTTATCCCACTTTTTATCGAGGAAAAGCATCAAATGATTGGGGAACTAAAGGAAAAAAAAGGCAAATCAATCTTTAAAGGAAGAAATAGAAAATGAGAATGCTCACACTATTAAGAAAACTAATTCAGTGCCTAAAAGAAAGCTAGAAAGCCTACAAAAGATTACAATACCTGTTTTTGAAGGTAAGATGAAAGAGTAAGAACCATGGAAAGTAGCCTTTACAGTGTGTGTTGATGAAGCGGAAAGTGGTAAGGTTGAAAAGATGTTTCAACTGCACAAGTACCTTCATTAAAGCTAATTAAAAATCTAGGATATTCGGCAGAGGCCTATCAAATGGCTAAAGAGAAGTTGGATAGGCGATATGGTGGGGATGAAAGGATATATCTATCAATGTTATAGGAGACGAACAAGTTCAGGCCAATTCGAGAAGGAGATTTGAGTGATTTAGATTTGTTTGTTGGATTATTGGAAACAATCACCGTTCGATTTAAATCCACTGGGAGACAATCCGAGTTAAAGACTGGATGTCTGTTAATAAAATAAGTGCAGATGTGACAGACAAAGAATTGAGAAATGTTTTGACAAGGGCTGAAATGTTAATAAATTCTCGGCCATTAAGGGTTCAGACAATAGACAGCAATGAAGACGCTGTGCTAACACCAAATCATTCACTAATTGCGGGATGGAAAGGAGAAGCTGTAGAAAATATAGAAGTGAAGAAATTGTCAAGTACAATGTTTCGTTGGAAACTAATTCAGGAGTTAACTGAACACTTCTGGCGACGTTCAGGCAGGGTCAACAGTGTGGGTAATAGACAAAAAGAATGAGTATGAAAAGTGGCCAATGGGAGAGTAATCGAAGCGATACCTGGAGAAGACGAAAAACTACGTGTGATGAGAATTAGATGTGAAGGAAACGAGATATTGAGATGTATCTCCAAATTATGTTTAATTATAAGAGACGAGATAATGAGAATTTGAGATTGACACCAAGGTGTCAAGGGGGAGGATGGTCAATCCTGAGTTTAATTGTCGCGTGTGTGTGCGTTTGGTTTACTAAAATTGGACTTATTATGTGTGCGCACACAGACGCGAACAATGTTTATGTGGAATTTGGAATATGAAGATTTTGACGATTGCAAAAGATCAAAGATTTTTTATATCTGCTCACTTTTGTTGTTCTTCGAAGAGATTTATATGACAACTGAAACTAATGATACTTCCAAAATGACAATCAAAGAAAAAACCCGGGGGAAAAAATTCCAAGAAATTTGATTAGGTGATAATAAAATTACGAGATGGGTATAACAGCGACCGGCAAGTAAACAGAAATGCCAGTAGGTCAAAGAAAGAAAAGTTATAGTATAGTGAAAGAAAGCAAAGGTGAATTTAACTTAGTGATAACCAAATCGTTTTGAATCTAGTGTACCAGAAATGGACATCTTCCGTTGGAAGATTTGAAAATTGAAAAAAAAGAGTTATTTAAAGTTGTGTAAATTGAGATTGTGTCAGTAAAGTGTGTAATAAAAGAAAAGTGGTGTTATTGTGATAATTCCAAATAAATATTGTTGTGTTGGGTGGTTCGATTCAATTAATAAAAGTGTTGGGTTATTGAGTTGGTGATTATTTTAAATGTTACTCTGACTCCAAGTGTGTCTTTATACGATTCACAAATAACACTTGACAACAGAAATCTTTATTGATAATCACAAATAAACTTTCACTTGACACTGACAATAAATTCAACATTCTGCTTGGTGACTATACAATGCTTATTGCAACACTCGGTGAGGAATAGCACTTATGTATAACACCGGATTGAAAGATCACAAATTACTGATTGGTTTCTAAACTGGGATTTTGAGCTGGTTGTTTTCTTTGACTTTCTTCCAAACTTTATTCAAATAATCAATAACTTCTTTTCGTTTTATTATTCAACTAATTTTTTTCTTCAATTCTTCGCCAATAATTATTTTCCACAATTATTTCCTTTACAATTATTTTTGACAATCGTTTGTCCAACAACGTTTCGTCCAACGTCTAATTTTCTCCAATAATTTTATCTCTCAAATCGTCTCTCAAATTGTCTCTCAAATCGTCTTCCAAATCGTTTTCAATTTCGCGTCACTTTGTCTCTAATTTTTCTTCTAATTTTTGTTCTCTTTTCATGTTCACCAGTTTTCCCTTATATAGTTCGCTTCTCTTGTGGTACTCCAGATAATCAAGTGTTTTTCCATTTTCCTTCTCCTGCTTTTCCCGACTGTCCCATTTTTATCTCTGACAGCTGTCAAGTTGTTTTCCTTTTTCCCTTTTTTGTTTGACCGCCTTTTCCCATCAATTCTATTATTACTGGCAAGCTGTCGAGATAAAGATATTGTTGTTTTCCTTTTCCCCGATTTCAAAATTCCTTTTCTTTTTTTGTACTAATTAATTAGTACTGACCTTGATTTTTATTTTCCTGTTTGATAACTTTTATTTCCTTTCTCTTTCTCATTTTTAATTTCTTTTCACTTCCGTTTTCTTTTCTGAGTTTCTATAGATCGTCCCGTTTGTCATGGCGATCTTCCCCCAAGTAATTTTATTTATTTATTTGTAAATTGTTATTTAGGTATCCTCAACAAAAGGAAACCAAGGATGCCAACTTACACAAAATACCCAACATCTGTTAACATCATTCATAAAGCCCACATGCCCCAGCCTACCAAAAGTCTGCAGTCAGGCAGTTATTTACATATTGCAGTTTATTATGAACGTCTGCAGTACAAATATGAACATCATTGAGAACAAAGGTCACCAACACCTTCAACATGCTGCAGGCGCACATGTACACACGCACTCATACACACAGACGATTCCCGGTAAGTTTATCGAAAACGAGTTTATCGAAAAATATTATTTTTAAGGAATTAAAAACTTTTAAATTTTTTCTTTATATGCACAAACTTAAAATGTGTTTATAATAGCATTTATTGCAAAAAATTAGTGATAATAATTTAAATATTTAATTCCTTAAAAATAATATTTTTCGATAAACTCGTCGGCTACCCACACAGACACATACAGAATATGCCTACTCACATCAGACACACAACAGTCAGTCATGTTAATGAAGAATGGCTACTCGGAGAAAGCTTACAGACTTTCAGAAAGGCATTATTTACGGATGTTACCTTTGTGGAAAAAGTTAGAGTGAAACTGCTGCATAGACTGGCCATCCCAAAGGAGCTATTAACTACTTCCTGGGGAAGTACCGCCAGGAGCAGGCACATGTCAACAAGCAACGTTTATGTCGCCTTAAACTATTGAGCATCCGTACACAAGGGCAGCTGAAACGACTTGTGGTGGCTCATCGTCGGTTTCCTTTGTCAAAGTTAGTGCCCACATGTAAAACTGGCCTTGTACATGCCGGCATGCCCACCATTCGTTGCGCATTACATTTTCATGGTTTCTATGGCAGATACTGCGCAAGGAAGCCTTTTATTACAGAAACAATTCGTCGTCGCTTGAAGTGGTACCGGGAGAGAAGGAGTTGGACAGCAGAACAATGGCGCTCAGTCATTTAGAGTGATGAATCACGTTTCACTCTTTTCAAATCTGATGGACAGCAACTATGCTGGTGTCGTGTAGGAGAAAGATTTTGTCCTGACTGCATTCAGCCAGCTGTGAAATATGGAGGATGATCCATCATGTTTTGTAGTTTTTTCTCAACTCGTGGAATTGGCCCTCTAGTGAAGAGCATCAATCACATGACGTCAGCGGAATACCGTGTCATTCTGGAAAATGAGCTTGTTCCCTTTCTCCCAGATATTAAGGGGCTCATTTTCCAACAAGATAATGCACCAACCCATACTTCACACATTATGAAGGAAGTTTTTCAGCAGTACAGTATCAACTTTTGGATTGGGTTCCACAAAGCCCTTATCTGAATCCTATTGAATTTTTGTGGGACGTCCTAGCTAGAAATGTTTATAAAAGGATTCATATTGTCTGTAACGCCTCCGAACTGGAAACGCATCTGAATGAGGAATGGTCACACATCTCCCCTGATTTCCATGCAAAAGTGGCCGATACAATGCCCAAACGAGTGCGTCTTGTTATCCAGATGAAAGGTAATATAACGAAGTACTAAATCTCTCAGCACTACAGACATTCAGTAATCGTGTGTGTTTGTGACATTTGTTTCCATTGATGTTCATTATAAACTGTTCATTATAGACTGCAATATGTAAATAACTGCCTGACTGGAGACTTTTGGTATACCGAGGTATAATTGCGCTAGAAACATTGAAATTAGAGTCCGTGTTCTTAAAAGGTTCTTAACTGAAATGAACTGAAATTATTTTCATATTTACATTCATTTATAGCATTTTGTAATTATTATAGGAAATTTGTTCTAGATTTCTTCAAAGTGGTGAGTCCATTGAATGACGTAGAAGATCCCGGTAAAAATAATAGTAAGCTCAGTAAAAATAGAATAAATTGTACTGAAGACGGATAACATACATTCTCTAATTTAAAGTATCTGCTAATAAGAACTCTATCCTTGGCTTAACCCACATAAGAAGGAAAATCTATTCTGTATATTGAACTCAGCGATGATCATATCGGTGGTGTACTTAGCCAAATGCAAAATGAGGAAGAAATTATGACAGCGTAAACATCTAAAAGGTTATTGAATTTGAAACTGAAATACTGTACAACAAGAAAAGAATTAATAGTTGTCTACGCGTTTATTAAACAACTCAACATTTTTTGCTGGGAAAGCTATTTACGATCAGGAATAATCCAAAGAACTTTCTTGGTTAAGAAGTTTTGAAAAGCTCAAGTACATCTCAGTTAAAGATGTCAATTATCCGAACTTTCTGGTATCCGGATATCAAATAGCTTAAACATGAAATATCCGGATATTTGCCAATTCTGAAATTTAGAAAAAAAAATCAAAATATTTTAGTTTTTAAGTTCATTTTATTTAATTCAAGAAAAAGAAAGTATATAATAATATAGTTTTATTATTTTTAATCATTATTAATTTATTATTCATTATTGAAATAATATTTCAAGAATACCAAAGCGTTCAACAATGGAAACTGAAGTCTACTTCTTAATTTTGTTGAAAATGTACCAGCCACCGAGAAAACTCTCTCACTGCTAGTGGAGGTTGGTTGAATCGTATTAAGAGCATTCAAAAGTTTTTCTAAGTTGTGAGTTAGTTTTCCATTGCCTTCAAGAAGTTTAAATTCTTTTTGTAAAGAGTCAAAATTATTTTTTTGAAATTTTGTTGATTTTCACTGCTCATGGAAGCTATAGATTTTTTCAATTCCATAACCAATGTAATCGGTTCGCAAATTTCATCCTCAGATCCGGACGAAGACACATGATTTTCATTTTCTGAAATTGCATACAATCGACTCATTGTATCTTTTGCATAGGCATAGATTGCTGGTTTCGAAGCATATGTAATATCATCAAAATTATCATCTCGGGAGATTGATGAATTTTGTAGAAATTTCATCAAAGATACTACTTCTTTATTTCTTCGTTTTAAAATTTCTGTTTTTAATGACGTCAACATTTCATTGCTCAAATCTGAATCAATATCGTTTAATTTTTTAAACATAAATTTAAAAACACCTTCGCTAGATAAAAGTGTTGCTTGTTCGTTACTCAACTCTTTTACACCTAATTCAAGTGGTTTTAAGATATTTAACATATTTTCTAGGATTACGAAATTTTGTTCATTGTAATATTCTTTTTCCGTTCCTAATAAGTCAATCAATGATTGTTTAATACATTTTTTTAACTTTAGGAGTCGCTCAATCATAGGGACCAATGAGTTCCACCTGGTTTTGCAATCCAACAGTAAATGTAATTCTTTTTTTTCTTGTTCCATAACATATTTTTGAAGAACATTTTTTCGAACAGCAGAAAATTTAAAAAATTTTATAAGCCTCCGTGATTCAGATATAACAACATTAATGTCAGGTCTCATAAGTATATTATTAACACCAGTATTATCAAATCCTAAATTCATATTTTCGTGTTCAATATCACTATTTTCATAATCATAATCAGAATCGTTTTCAGACTGCTCATCAAATTTGCTATTATTTTCATCATCAGATGTCGTAACCGTTCCTGTTTTTTTATAAAAAACACCAATCACGGCCAAATGAATGGCGTGATTGTAGCACAATTGACTGGTTGCAGAAATATTTCGTCCATACTTCTGCATAAGAGCAGCACCATCATGCGTGGAGGCAACAATATCTGAAAACTGAATACCGAATTCTAAAAGTTTATCTTTCACTATTTTTTTAGTTTTTTCAGCGTCACAAGATCCATCGATTTTTGCCAATCCTAATTTATAACAGATACTCTTGCTATGTAGTTTAACATTCATATAACGCTTCATATTTATGTCCGTCCATTCATCGACTGTAATACTGAATTTTTGTTCATTGTTTTTTTTTGTATTTAGATTGTTTTTAAGTTCTTCTCGTTTCTGTTCGTAAAACTGAATTATAAGTTTTATAACTGTGTTTCGACTACGTGGCATTTCGAATCCTCTTTTATGTATAAATTCTCTAATTGCTGATGAATTAGTTATTGCGTGGATTGAAAATCCATCTTTTGCAGCACATTTTGCTAATAACTCACCTAAGCTTTCTTTCTTAACAAACTTTAAAATTTGTTGTGAATTTACAATTTTTGAAGATTTGACACTTGTAGTTTCTTCTTGATTCGACGTTCTTTTGTTGATATAAATTTCATGTCTTTTCAAATGATTTATGAGTGGAGTTGTAGAAGATCCTTTACATTTGATATTATTACCACATTTTCTACATGTCGCCTCCTCAGAACTATGTTTTTCAAAGTGAATCGAAACCTCCGATTTTTTTGAAGACATTATTATAACGATAACCCTTCAAAATACAAACTAATATATAAATTTTTAAAATTTTAAATATATTCATACATACCTTTAATTTGATTTAAATTCGTTTTTCAGCACAGAAATACCACCAAAACAAAGTGCACTGCACAACTAACTCTGATTTGATTTAAATACGAGTAAAACAAAAATCTCTAAATGTAATGTTAGTGCACAGCCAACTCTGATTATACAGGGTTTTTCACCGTATTTTAACATTGTGTCATCGTATTTTGACATTGTGTCACCGTATTTTGACATTGTGTCACCGTATTTTGACAAATGAAAAATTTTTTAATACACCCTTAATGGTCAATCAACATATCAATAATAATGATCGGAAAAGGATTTTGGATTGTGAAAATACCAATATAATGTTTTTTTTGATTTAATTGTTGTAAATGACTTTTTTAACTATAAGAAATAAAATATTTTATATAAATAATTCATCTACAAATATTTATAATAGTTTTTTTACTTATCAAAATACGGTGACACAATGTCAAAATTGGTTGACACATTGTCAAAATACGATGAAAAACCCTGTAAAATTCAAATTTTTGAAACGATAAAAATTTACTTTTTCGAAAATAAAATATCCGGATAATTGATTCAAAATATCCGGATTTCGAATTATCCGTAATTCAGAAAATATCCGGATAGTTCAAACCGATTATTATCCGGATTGCCATCCCTAATCTCAGTGTTTTACTTGGATCACAGAATTAGAAATCTACGATTTCCAGATTCAGCATGGATCTGTAGAGTTGCAGTAGATATATCATGAAACACATTTCAAGCGTAGAAGCGTAAAGGTGATTGGTAACGACTAGGATAAAAGTGTCAAAATTGAAAATTATGAAGATCATGTCAGGATTTATTAACAAGTGGAAAAGTTTGAAATAAAAGTTATTGGCACAGAGGAGTCGACAAACAAACAGAACTTGTTAAAAGATTATTTCACTGAAAGAATATTATAAAGAAATTGAAATCTTTGTAGATAACCTTACTGCGTATGTGTATGGATATTACAATACTGATATACAATACTGATTTATTTGAAAAGTATAAATTCAATATATATTTCCAGAAAATAGTTTGAGAGATGGATTAGCGTCTTTTGATTTACATTCTGATAATGGTACTCAATTAAAAAGTGATTTCAATAGTTAATTTTGTCTATTTTTGAGAATTAGTCAGAGATTTGTCTGTCCTTACTACCACCAGGGAAACAGATTGATCGAAAGAGTATTTAGAACGGCAAAAGATAGAATATATGCAAGATGAAAGCAATTTTCTATAAGTTTGATTGTCATTGTCATTTTTAGAATTAGGAATAAGAACATCGATAACTAAAACTATAAAATATTCATCTCATGAAGTAGTTTTTTTTAGAAAACCAACGATGTTTCACCGAATCAAAATACAGCATTCATATATAATTAGTACAAATGAATATTCTTGAGGATATCTGAAAAAAAATAATTTGAAAAATAAATAAAATTACCTGGGGGAAAATCGTCATGACAAATGGGACGACCTATAGGAACGCGAGAATAAAACAGAAGTAAAAAGAAGCAAGAGATGCTAAAGATAAATCAAACAAAATAAAGCAAACAAGAAATTAAAACAAAGGTCATCATTAATTAGCAAGTACAAAAGGGGGAAAAGGAATTTCAGAAAGAGGAATCAAAACAGGAACAAATTTATATCTTGAGAGCTTGTCTCAGATATCGAAAGTTTAAGAATAGTCGACCTAACAAAAATGGGAAAAAGCAAGGCATATCTCGACATCTGTCAGAGATAGGGTAGGGACAGTGGGTGATGCGGGAGTAGTGGATATAAGACCCTTCCGAACACAACCCCTCGGGTTAAGTGACCTCCAAACTCTTAACTTATTGTAATAACGACCCCAAATCTTTACACTTTTAACCCTTTTAAACCCTCTATTTTCAACACAAAACCCAAGGGTTTAAAACTGTTTTTCACTTTAACCTCTATAACCAGAAAGAAAAATGACCAAGACCAAGAAACTCACAAACTACCAAGGGGTTATGTTCGGAAGGGTCTTATATCCACTACTTATAGTATTTAATTTTAAAATTATAAATATTTTAAAAATATAAAATAAAATCTAAAACACTCCACCCAATAAAAAATTTTTTTAAAAAATGAATTCTAATATTTATAATTGTACTATTTGCAAAAAAAATTTTAAAAATAAAACTGCGCTATTATCTCACCAAAAATCAAAAGACCATTTATTAAAAATAAATAGACTTGATAATTCAAACTCAAAAATTTGTTCAAAATGTAAAGAAAGATATCTACTTTCAGGATATGATAAACATTTTGAAAGTTGTATTGGAGTTCCTAAAAATAGAGAAAAATTTGAATGTCCTATATGTGAATCAAAATTTAATATAAAATCTTATTATTTAAAACATGTAAAAAAATGTGCTATAAAGAACAAACAACCAATACCTAAAAGAGATTCTGATTCTGAAGAAGAAGATTCTGAAGAAGAACCCGAACACATTGAAAAAGAAAAATATAATTGGGATAACTTCAATCACATAGATATATTTGGAGAACAAATGTTTTCCTCCACAGCCTCAGATTATATAAGAAAAAATAAACAAAACATAAAAAATTCAATGGATAATGCTATAAAAAAATTTGGTCGATCAAGATTTAACATTATAAAATATAAAGTTAGAATCTCGGCAAAATATTGGAGAGGAGAAGAGGTAGATACAACTCCTCTAAACTCTGATATCGAAACATCTTTTAAATATTTATTCTCAACAAAGGGAATAAATAAAATCATCAAGGATTTAACTGAAGAGATGGAAGAACAACAAGAGGTTGTAGAACAAGAATTGGGAGAATCAAATTTAAGATTCCATTCTTTCCAATCTATGGAAATTGAATATTGGAGAGCAGCACCCCCAAATCCCAAATCTTTTATTCGCACACCATTCCCCTCCAATTATGTTATAAATGTACAGAATAAAGATAATAAATGTTTCCAATGGTCAATACTTGCACACTTACATCCTCAGCCAACAAATCCCCAAAGGGTTTCAAAATATAAACAATATGAAAATGAATTAATATATCCAAAAGGATTTAAACATCCAATGAAAATTGAAGACATTCCAGCATTTGAAATTTTAAATAATATTAAACTTAATATTTATGAATACATTCCACGTAAAGATGCTTTTAGGAAACATATTATACCAATTTATATTTCAAATAAAAAACTATTAGAACAAGATAAAAATAGAGAAATAGATCTTTTAATATTAGAAGAAACCAATAAAGAAGTAGATCAAAGCTATAGGGAATATGTTTTTAATGAAGAAGGTGAAGATGAACAAGATTTAAATTTAAATGTTGAACAAGATGGATATTTGAATATTGAAAGGAAACAACATTATATTCTAATAAAAAACTTTCAAAGTTTTATGCGCACAACAACACAAGTTAGAGGTGGTGCAACATGTAAAAGATGTTTTCACTATTCAACTTCTAAAAACTCAATAATTAAACATGAAAGATTGTGTGACAAGAACCAACCTGCATTAATTAAAATGCCCCAAAACTCAGACATGAACTTTAAAAATTATTCAAATTTATTAGAATCAGTAGGTGTAATATATGGAGACTTTGAAGCAATAAATATAAAACAAGACCTAGAAAAAGAATATTTAAAAATAATAGAAAATAATAATTTATCAGATTCTTGGTATGATTATTTGCCAAAGACACCAAGACCAACATGGGAGACTATGAAAAACTTTCTAAAGTTAAATAATAAATCCTATACAGTAAAATTAACCAAACAAGTACCATCAGCTTATAAACTATTTTTTAAAAGTAATTATCCTGAACTTATAGAATCTAAAGAATATTCATATAGAGGAACTTCTGAAGAAGATGTTTTAAATCATTTTAGTAAAAATATAAATGAGTTAGAACATGAATTATTTAAAATATTAAAAACAAATTATGAAATAAATTTTTCAATTGAACAATGGGAAGAATATAAAAATACTTCAAATTGTTGGATGTGTAAACAACCATTTGAGAATCAACTCTTTGAGAATCAACTCTTTGAGGATTCTTCAGATATAGAATCTTTGAATAATGAAACTTTAGAAGAAGAAGAACAAAGAATGTTTCATGAAAGACTACAAACTCAAGAGCAATCTTCGAATAATGAAACTCAAAATATAAAAGTACCAGATCATGATCATTTTAAAAAATCAAACAATTATAGAGGACCAGCACATACAAACTGTAACATAAATTGTAAAAAACCTAAATTTATACCAGTTATATTTCATAATCTTTTTGGATATGATATACATTTATTTATAAAACACCTAGCAGCAAATGCTAAAAACTCTTTCAAAGTAATAGGTTTAACAAAAGAAAAATATAAATGTGTACAATATGGTTGTTTAAAATTTATAGATTCTCTAAATTTCTTAGGAATGTCACTAGATGGAATAGCTAAAACAATGAAACCAGAAGATTTTAAATATACAAAAGAACATGTATTAATAAAAAATAATATTCCATTAGCAGAATATAACACCTGTTTAGCAAAAGGAATATATCCATATGATTATATTGATTCATTTGATAAATATAATGAATCCTTACCACCACAAGAGAAATTCTCTACAGTGCTTCAACAATCAAATATTACAGATCAAGAATATTCTCGAGCAAATAAAATGTATCAATTATTCAACTGTCAAAACCTTGGGGAATATACCGACATGTATTTATCCCTTGATGTTTATATTTTAGCAGATTGTTTTGAAGGGTTTTGTAAAGCCTTTGAATTAAAACCCTATAATTATATAACAGCACCATCTTTAGCTTGGGATATATTATTATATAGTATATGGACTGAAGAAGATGTAGAAACAAGAGATAAAATAATAGAACTATTAACTGATCTTGACATGTTTAATGTATTTAAATATAATATTAGAGGAGGTGTTTCCTCTGTAATGGGAGATAGAGAAATAACTGCAAATAATTGGATGACTCTTTATAGAAAATTCTTTAAAGATACAGATGAAGACTATATACAGATAAAAACCCCAGAAGACTCTAAATTAATAAAAGAAGGTTTATCAAATCCATGTGAAATATTTTATACTGATGCAACTGCTCTATATGGAGGTGTAATGACTCAAAATTTACCAATTGGAAAGTTTGAATGGGTTGATATTCCTAAAGAAAAAGATAAACAGGAAAAACTTTTAAATGAAATATTATCAACTGAAAAAGATTCAGAAGTTGGATATGTTATAGAGTGTGATTTGGATTACCCAGATGAAATAAAATCTTCAACTAGGTATTTCCCTTTTGCACCTGTAAAAAGAAAAATAGACGTCAATGAACTTTCAGATTGGCAAATCAGTCAAAATAGACCTACTACAACAAAACTTCTTTGTGATCAAAGTAATAAGACCTATTATCTTTGTCATTATAGGTTATTACAATTTTACATCTCTCATGGAATGATATTAAAAAATGTTCACAGTATTATAAAATTCAGACAACTACCATTTATGAAAAAATTTATAGAAGGAAACATTAGAAAAAGAAATGAAGCAAAAAGAAATGGAAATGCATTTCTTGACATGATTTATAAACTTTTAAACAATGCAGTCTTTGGCAAGACTATGGAAAATGTGGATAAGTATACTCGAGTAGAGTTGTTAACAAATACTCGAAAGGACTTTGCAAGATATAATAGAATGCTTGGAAAACCAACATTTAAAAATGCTGAAGTATTCTCAAAGAATCTAGTTGCAATTGAAATACAAAATAATGAAAAAACTTATAATAAACCAATCTTTATAGGTTTCTCTATTTTGGAATTATCAAAACTACAAATGTATGAGACCTATTATGATATTCTAGTACCACACTTTGGAGATCGAATATCAATACATGGTATGGATACAGATAGTATGTTTTTAAAAATATATGGTAAAGATGTAAAAAAAGAAATATTTGAAAATGAAATCCTAAGTAATTTAATAAATTCATCTGGAGAATTATTCACCTTCAAAGATGAAAAGCCAAATACCCTAATAATTAATGCTATATTTATTAGGGCTAAACAATATTCACTTGAAATGATAGAAAGTCAGAAAACAATAATACAAACAATTAAAATCATGTATAAAAACCCAATAACCATTGAAATGGAAGAAATAGATTATACATTTGAACGGCCAATAATAACTTTAGATATAAAAACCCTTAAAGATAACAAATGCAAAGGGATACAAAAATCAGTATCCAAGAAAATCACACATCAAGATTATAAAGACGCTCTAAATATAAATTATTCAGATAAAATAGAAGAGGTACATCAACTTAAATCTGAGAAGCATAATATGTATTTAGAAGAATCAGCCAAGATATCACTATCAAATTATGATGATAAAAGATTTATTCTAAGTAATTTAAAAACAACTCTTCCAATTGGAAATGATTTAATCCCAATAATAAAAAAACTTGCAAGCTTGAAT
The DNA here is from genome assembly GCA_959609185.1 of Schmidtea polychroa. Classification (NCBI taxonomy): domain Eukaryota; kingdom Metazoa; phylum Platyhelminthes; order Tricladida; family Dugesiidae; genus Schmidtea; species Schmidtea polychroa. The sequence continues at coordinate 33,494 of CAUHTR010003376.1, forward strand.
GATCTCTATGGTACAAACATAACAGATGTTCAACTTAGTAAAGTTGAAATTATATATCACTCAAAGGATGAATATTTTAAATTAAACATTCCCCAAAAACCTTTATATAATCAAGTTCAAAAATCAATACCTATAGAAGTTAAATATTTAAATACAGATCCTGAATATATTCAAGGGTTATCAGAAAAAGAATTTGAATCCCATAGATTAGAGATTCAAAGATTAGAAAACATTTACATTCAATCATGACTGAATCTAATTTTTAAATATATAAAATGTCGACAGTTAATTTAAGATATTCAAAAACTAAGGAGCTCATAGAAAAAACTAAAAAATTACATGATGTTGTTGATGAAATAGTTAAAGATAATGAAATTAAAATATACTTTTTTAAAAAATCATCCATTTCTTATATTTATAAATAAGAATTCTTTAGACACTTAATATTAATTATTATTAATTATTATATTAATTATTATATTAATTATATAATTATTAGTTGTTTCGCGTCTGTGTGCGCTTTTCTTTTCTGTTTTTGGCTGTGTGCGCACACAGACGCGAGCAAGAGGTAGTTTTCAATATTTTTGAGAAATTCGAGATTTTGATTTAATTGTGTTGTTTTAAAAGGAATTATTGGTGGGGTTTTTAAAGGGATATTTTGGAACAAAGAAGTTTGGGTAAAAATGGCTTCAGGTGTCAAATGTGATCCTTCAGTTGAAGAAGAAGATGTTGAGTACAAATTGATTAAAGCTTATGATGTTCCAAACCAAGATCTTATTTCTTATTTCGATGAAACCAGTGAATTCATTGAAAATGGCAGAAAATTTGGTGGAGTATTGGTTCACTGTCTTGCTGGAAGATCAAGAAGTGGAACTATTTTGACGGCCTATGTAATGAAACATTTTAAGGTTGGTCCAAACGATGCGATTGAGACAATTAAGGAAAAGTCAGTTATATGTCCAAATGATGGATTCAGGAAACAATTAAAGAGATATTTCAACGTGAATTGTAGTGGGGATTACCAAAGTGATGAGTACAAACAATTTATCCGCTTATTTTCTCCAGATGAAATCAACAAATGCGCAAATACAGTTTCTCGAGCTCAATTTAATTTATCAGCATCTTCAAAAGAGTTAGTTCAATTCAAATGTAGAAAGGGTCAATTCTTATTATTCCACAATTCAAGTGTTGTTGAGCACAGTAAAATGAAAGCTTCGAAAGCAATAAATGAACACCCAATTTGCAATGAGGAAATATTTATCGAAGCTCGTCCTTGGATTGATAGCAGCAATTCAGGCGGTGAAATGAAAATAACATTGTTTATTAATAAAAGTTTAAGGAGTTATTCGGAACTTGATCATGGTAGCAGAGCGTGGTTCCGGCTAGCCAGCCGGAACAAGGTAATTAAAATGTATTATAAACGGTCTTTTTTGGGTTTATATATATTATGTAAATATTATGTTTATTATGTAATTAATAATATTTTGGTAATTAAGTTGTATTATAAAAAATCTTGTTCATGCATATTATGTATATATTATAATACTTTTGTAAAATTAAACATCCTCCCTTCCCTACCGATAGTGGGAAAGTGCTGCTATGGGCCCCAGCACTCTTTTAAAGGGGGAAGCCAGGGGAACAGGGTAAAGAACAGAGCTGAGTCAAGGGTGAGGGCGAGCGGGGTAATGGGTTTTGAGTTGCGATGGCGAAGTATAAATCAAATATTTGTCAAGACTCTTACTGGTAAGACAATTACTCTTGACGTAGAATGGAATGACACAATTGAAAAGATAAAAGGAAAAATCCAGGACAAAGAAGGAATTCCGGTAAATTGTCAAAGGTTAGTCTACGCCGGGAAGCAATTAGAAAATAAAAGAATTTTGAATGATTATAGGATACAAGTAGGTTCGACACTTCATTTGTCACTCAGGCTGTGCGGCGGCAATGACGAAGAGATTTTAGAAGAAGGACTGTGGAAAAAGAGAATGAAAAAAGGAAAATTAACGAGATTGAGAAACAAGATTCTCAATGATATAAATGGGAAGGATGTTAGCGAATGGTTGGCAGAATATGAAGATCAAAAGGAGAGTCTAGATGAAGAATTAGGGGATCTGAGAACGATCAGTAAAAAATTGCAAAGATTGGACATCACTGCAATCTTAGATAAAGACCTGCAAGAGATCGAGGAAAAACATCAAATAATTGGGGCATTGATGGAAAGAAAAGCCAATCAATCTTTTATGGAAGAGAAGGAAAATGTGAATGATGATACCATCAAGAAGAGTAATTCCGGGCATAAAAGAAAACTGGAAAGTCTACAGAAAATTACAATACCGGTCTTTGAAGGCAAGATGAAAGAGTACGAACCATGGAAAGCAGCTTTTACGGCGTGTGTTGACGAAGCGGAAGGTGATGAGGTGGAAAAGATGTTTCACCTGCACAAGTACCTTCACGGAGAGCCATTAAAGTTAATTGAAAATCTAGGATATTCGGCAGAGGCTTATCAAATGGCAAAAGAGAAGTTGGATAGGCGATATGGTGGGGATGAAAGGATATATTTATCAATGTTAGAGGAGATGGAACAGTTCAGGCCAATTCGAGAAGGAGATTTGAAGGATCTAGACTCATTTGTTGGATTATTAGAAACGGTCACCGTGCGATTTAAATCCACTGGGAAAGAATCCGAGTTAAAGACTGGATATCTTTTTCAAAAGTGTTTGGGCAAGTTAACGACGAATCTGGTGTATAAATGGAAAAAAGACAAAATAGAAAAGGAATTGCGGGAGACGATAGAGGATTTGAGAAGATGGATACAACAAGAAGTGGAGATCCTAAGGTCCACTAACGAGGTCGTGTATGGGACTCAACCATGCACCAGGGCTTATGATGTGTCAAGAGTAGAAGGTGTGTCTAGAGAAAGAGAAAGCTTCAATCCAGGAGGTTTGACGCATTTTACGGGGCAACCAGATGGCAGAGTTAAAAAGGGAACGGTTATACAAGGGAATAACTCTAACGGTTATAGATCAGAGTGTGTACAATGTGGTGGTCAACATTACCTAGACCAATGTGACAAGTTTAAGCAACTCCCAATTTCAGAAAGGAAGAGAGTCATCGAAGAAAAGAAACTGTGCAGGAATTGCTTCAAAAGAAATCACATGGCCAAGGAATGCCGTAAAGAATCTTTCTGCAAGGTTACCGGATATAAGCAAAGACACAACGAATTATTAAATGAAAACGCATCAATGAGGACGGTTCAGAGTTATTTTGCGGTAACTGAAATGTTCAATGACGAGTTATGGGCATCTCGAGGAATTGAGGACACGCCACTCGACAGGAGTAAGGCATCTAATGAAGAGCAAGGAGCTCAGAGTCATTTAGATGGTCAAATATGCAATTCTGGAAGAACTAACGAATTAGTTAACGTTATGACAATCACACAAAATGTTCAAGGAAAAATGAATACAGGGGAAAAGCAAGATGAGGCTTGCCGGGCTGGTGAGATCATAAAATTATCCGACGATAAAATTGTGGAACCGAAGACAACGGAAGTGATGAGTAATTGGGAAAAAGACAAACCAGAATCAGAGGAGTTAACGCCCGAGGCAGCGGTTAATGATATGCAGGTCGACGAAAGGGAAGTTAATCGATTAAAAGAAGAACGTGATAATGTAAAAGGGGCAGAAGACTCCAGAGGGGAGAGGCAAAACAAGGAGACCAGTAGGGTATATGGGAAATCATGGGAAACTGTACGTGATAATGATCAAGGGGCCAAAGAAGTTTTGGAAAAATTGAACGAATCATCGGACAGTTTCAAACAACAAGGATCACTGGAACTCGCTTGCACGCCTCTAAAGATGAACATGAAAGACAAGGGGTCGATTGGGGAATCGAAACACGAAGCAATCAAAGAACGACTTTGTAAAATGCTTATAAAAACAGTAAGTGAAAACTGGTCACTAAATGAAATGCAACAGGGAAAAGGGTGGAATATTGAATTGGCGAAAAATGGAGAAAGAATAATGGAGAGATTACACCTAAACAAACTGAACAGGGACAGCTGCTTGGCCGAGTATGGCATTGGTGGGTGGAGAATCCACAATGATCTTTCAAAAAAGGTGCGTGGCGCGGCGGCTTATATAATACAAAGATGGGTGTGTGAGGGTTATTGGAGATTGGTGTGTGAGGGTTATTGGAGATTGGTGTGTGAGGGTTATTGGAGATTGGTGTGTGAGGGTTATTGGAGATTGGTGTGTGAGGGTTATTGGAGATTGGTGTGTGAGGGTTATTGGAGATTGGTGTGTGAGGGTTATTGGAGATTGGTGTGTGAGGGTTATTGGAGATTGGTGTGTGAGGGTTATTGGAGATGGGTGTGTGAGGGTTATTGGAGATTGATGTGTGAGGGTTATTGGAGATTGGTTTGTGAGGGTTATTGGAGATTGAGCCATAATGCAGAAAATGAAGGGGAAAAGGAATAAACTGACACGGGAATGTATCTTCAAATTATGTTTGAGTCTAAAAGAAGAAGGAGAAGCTGATGGGGATTTGAGATTGACACTAAGGTGTCAAGGGGGGGAGGATGGTGAATTATTAGTTGTTTCGCGTCTGTGTGCGCTTTTCTTTTCTGTTTTTGGCTGTGTGCGCACACAGACGCGAGCAAGAGGTAGTTTTCAATATTTTTGAGAAATTCGAGATTTTGATTTAATTGTGTTGTTTTAAAAGGAATTATTGGTGGGGTTTTTAAAGGGATATTTTGGAACAAAGAAGTTTGGGTAAAAATGGCTTCAGGTGTCAAATGTGATCCTTCAGTTGAAGAAGAAGATGTTGAGTACAAATTGATTAAAGCTTATGATGTTCCAAACCAAGATCTTATTTCTTATTTCGATGAAACCAGTGAATTCATTGAAAATGGCAGAAAATTTGGTGGAGTATTGGTTCACTGTCTTGCTGGAAGATCAAGAAGTGGAACTATTTTGACGGCCTATGTAATGAAACATTTTAAGGTTGGTCCAAACGATGCGATTGAGACAATTAAGGAAAAGTCAGTTATATGTCCAAATGATGGATTCAGGAAACAATTAAAGAGATATTTCAACGTGAATTGTAGTGGGGATTACCAAAGTGATGAGTACAAACAATTTATCCGCTTATTTTCTCCAGATGAAATCAACAAATGCGCAAATACAGTTTCTCGAGCTCAATTTAATTTATCAGCATCTTCAAAAGAGTTAGTTCAATTCAAATGTAGAAAGGGTCAATTCTTATTATTCCACAATTCAAGTGTTGTTGAGCACAGTAAAATGAAAGCTTCGAAAGCAATAAATGAACACCCAATTTGCAATGAGGAAATATTTATCGAAGCTCGTCCTTGGATTGATAGCAGCAATTCAGGCGGTGAAATGAAAATAACATTGTTTATTAATAAAAGTTTAAGGAGTTATTCGGAACTTGATCAATCAGAAAAAGAATTTGAATCCCATAGATTAGAGATTCAAAGATTAGAAAACATTTACATTCAATCATGACTGAATCTAATTTTTAAATATATAAAATGTCGACAGTTAATTTAAGATATTCAAAAACTAAGGAGCTCATAGAAAAAACTAAAAAATTACATGATGTTGTTGATGAAATAGTTAAAGATAATGAAATTAAAATATACTTTTTTAAAAAATCATCCATTTCTTATATTTATAAATAAGAATTCTTTAGACACTTAACCCTTTAACCACTTCTCTCGTTTAATTTTTTTATTAGTTATAACATTAGCACTTTTTAATCTAATAACCTCATTTTTAATATCTTGTATTATTTGATTTGATTTCATTATTTCATCATCACTCAAGATTCCATCTTCTAAAGCTTTTAATTGAAATAAAAATAATTTAGAGATTCCTAATTCTATTGACGTACAAACTTCTCTATATAAACTTTTCTTTTTTGAAGTATAAGATACTGAAACTATTTCAGTCAAGAAACTATCAGCTACAGAAATACTTCCAAGGATTACAGGTGCAAGTGTTAATACTGGTAAAGTTATAGGTAAAATGATTGTCAATATTGCAGATGTAAATCCTATAATTGTATAATCCTATAATAACCTATAATTTTTAAAGCTGTATTCCCTTTATTCCATCTATTTTTAATTTTTTTATAATGCTTTAATAAATCTTGTAAATGTAAGGTTTCTGATTTGAATTCTTTTACTCTCATAATTTCAAGTTCTGTGGGAGCTGAAGGTTTGGGGGAAGCATAATATCCTGATGATCTCAATTCTGGATATCCTCGAAGGGTTTCACATATTTTTTCTTCTCTTACTTCCATTTTAATAATTAAAAAATATAAAACTTAAACTCTCAACAAGATTTTATTATCTGGTACTAATATTCGCATGTCATAAGAAACTCTTGTTGAGAGAATATCTTTATACAATTCCATCAATGCTTTACGAACTTCATCAACATCAACCTTTTTTTCATAAAATATTAAATCTATATAATGCACAAGTGTGCTTTTAAAAATAATATTCTTACTTTTAATTTTATGTGGATTAGTTTTACCATGCCAATGTCCATGTGGTAAATCATAACCAGTTATTATAACATCACCCTTTTCAAACTTACTATTATAATCACATTTCACAAACCATTTCATTGTTTCACCATCATCATTAAATAAAAAGAAATAAGGATCAATAATCTTTACAATCATAAAACAAGACCATTCTTTACTATTTGTTGTTATTAAAGTTGGTTCTATAAAATGTTTATATGCATGGGGTAATAATGTATTATTCTCAAGTAATTCAGCAGCTCTTTTTCTAATGGTGTGT
>CAUHTR010003377.1:0-46835 GCA_959609185.1 Schmidtea polychroa
ATTACTAGGTTTCACATATATAGCTATCCAATGTTCTCCACCAAGATGAGAAGATTGAGTATTGACATTATGGCTTGATTATTGCTCAAATAAGGAATTTTATCAAGAGGAAAAACTCCAACAAATTCATTTCCCAATATCTGTTTTTCCAATTCGATTGACTTGAACAGAACTACTTTAATAAATCCTGAGTATAAAAAACAACTTACTCCATGACAACTTTTTGTGTTTCTGTATACATTTATACCAACACTGTTCTATTTGAAGTAATTTGAACTTCATTTTCAAATACCCCATATATTATAACATGTACTGGTTCAGTAATGGCTTTTGCAAACTTTATATCCAGTCGTAAATTTCCATTTTGAGGTAATTGACTCTGATTTAAATCAAAATCAGGGGCTAAAACAAATGTAAAAAATAGGTATTTGCTTTTAAATTCTTCAAGAGATATTCCACAATTCAAATTTTTATCTAAATAACCCAGATTTCTTACAATACTCTGCATATATGTAGCACAGTAATTGTCATTCTCGAAATCTTGAGTATATGTTTCTCTATAATCAGTAATTTTCGACAAAGTCAGTGATGTAACACCAAAGTTTTTGAAAATTGAGCTGGAAGCAATATATGATCCGTTATATTGTGTTTCACTTTGAAATGTTATCAGAATAAAATTAGGCATTCTTCTGTCACCAAATATTTGTTCTTTATAGAATGATGAAGCACCTTTAGCAATAGCGAATTGTACAATTTCCTTTGTTTTTAATGGATAAATTGCATGTTTTGAATTAAGACCTAATTGATGACCAGTTAATACTGAGGGGTCTACTCGAACTCTTCTCACCAATAATTTTGCATCAACTAACTGACATATTGGTGCACAAGTTGCACTAGTAAGAGATAATGCAGAATCAGATCTTTTCAGTCTAATATGTACATTAACTCCGGGTAGTAAATATTTCGGTTGATCCATAAAATCGAGTTGTAACGATGAGCACATGGTGAATATTTTTGAGCCTTTAACCCACTTTTTTCTTTCATCATCTGCTGCTGCATAACCCATAGGAGTAAGGCATGTAGTTTTAGTATCAGAATTGTAATTTAAAATAGTTTCTATTAATGCCTTGTGAATGAATGTATTATTTCCACCCTCAATCTTGATATTATTAAATCCCAACACTGCATCTTTAAAAAGAGTATGAAACATGAAATTGTTCGGTATTACATCTGCATTGGCATCCAAAACCTTTCTATCTTTATCTATAACCTTGATCTGAACAGTCAATAAAGCATCGTTCAAATCTAAAAATTCAGTTTGTGACCTATTAATATAAAACTCGATATCATTTCTACTATCGGTAATTGAATTCATAGGAAAAACTTCCTCAAATGCCCCAAATTCTATTACAGCCTGGGGCGACGGTCTATCAAATATACATAATTCAGATTTACCACAAATCATTTTGCAAATATAGTTCCATGTCCTTTCATTCGTTTGTTTATACGTGATATTCCATGTCTTTTACGTTTTGGAGCCGGAGCTGGAGGTGTATCTTTTTGAAACATACCTGCAACCCCTGGTAAAACTTTCCCTAATTCAGCTAAAGCCTTTTGTTTTTAGAGATGGTAATATTTTCTGTTCATTCATAATAACATCTTTTGCAGTTTTCATACCAAAACTACCAATACGTTTAAGAATAGGTAATGCAAATCTCCCTATTGTTTTTAACCATCCTGATCCGTACTGTTTACCAATAAAATATGGTAATTCACCGCCAGATTGGCTACCCCTATACATACTAATAATATCTGAATTAGCCATCTACTTTACGAAAATCTAATGTCAAATGAGTTTTTGAACCTTTTGGAAAGTTTATAAGTTTTCCACTATCATCACGAATATTTATTTCTATATTGTTTATACATGAACTTGCTATTGGTAAATACATGGGATTATCGATATTTATATTGACAACTTTATCGTGTTCGTATTTTCCAATCCATACCGATTTCAAAAGAGGAACACTGGAATCACCAACAATTATGGGCTCAATAATATTAGTATATATGAAAATTTGTTGATGATGTTCTAGTATTCTTGGTTTGCGTATACCATCAGCTTTTCCTCGATATTTTTGCTTCTCTAATCCAAATGAATTTGCCAAATTTTTATCAAATGTAACTTCGCAAATTTCATCATTCAAACTGAAAGTAAACATCAAATCTTTCACAATGTCCAAATTTTTAAATATGTGTGAACAATTGAACTTTAAATATTTAAGTAATACATCAAGTTTATCAAAATATAATTCATCAGGAAAGGTGAATGATTCTTCAACTTCATCATTATACGACACAGATATTTTGATTTCTTCTTTCACTATACTGTTTGCTTCAAATAGATTAAAACGTAATAAATACTCGGTCTCCGTAACAATATTTTTCAACTTATTGCAACCCATTCGTTTGACATCCTCAATAGTTTCGAATGTTATTGTGAATGGTTTAAAATCACAACTGATATTTAATCCATCCTTGTAAAATATATAGCAATGCGAATCTAATATTTGGTTCGGAATATGATATGTTTTATCATAATTACTAATAATAAAGATACCGCTACATGTTTTCACAATATTCCTTTTGAAATCAATCTTACATTGACTATAAAATGGGAATGTGTTGTACACGAATGTAAAATCTTGCAGTGCAACTTCCCAGTCACCATTTAAAGAAATCGGATTCTGGAGATTGACCATAAATTTACTGGCTTGATTGTCTGGATGAATTAATGGGCAACTATTGCTCGGTAAAATAGTATAAAAATTCACTTTACTAGGTCCTTTGCTGATATCCATGACGGGTTTTGATAACCATGCCATTTGACATAGTATTGTTTATCCTTACCGACCTTTTTAGTTTTCAATATTTTTTGAATTCTAAATACCTTTGGAGGAGGAATGACTTGTAATTCCTGCTCATAAAATTTCCCTTGTACAATATTATTATCACTGTCTTTGATGACATACATTACAGGATTCTGTTTAGTATTTATTTTTGAAATTACAAAGACTTCATCACTCCAATTTGTATCAAAATTTTTAATAAATGGTGATGCACTAATTTTACTAATTCTAACATGGTCACCGACTTTATATTTAGGTTTGCAATTTTTACAGATTTCTTAGAAGTCAATGATGTTTTTGATGTAATATCAACCGGTCTCAATCCATTCAGTCCTCGATGTGATGAATGATTATAACTTGTTATTATTTTCGGTAAAGCATTTACCCATTTTTTATTACCTTGATGCACGAATAATTTCTTTAATCTATCTCTCAATGTTCGATTAAATCTTTCAACATGGGCAGCTTTGTATTGAGAATGTACCGAGTAGTGATTTATTTTCAGTTTATCGAGGATTTGCTTAACTTTGCTATTGTAGAATTCTTTACCTAAAATAATAATAATAATAATAATAATAATAATAATAATAATAATAATAATAATAATAATAATAATAATAATACCCAAATCTGTTTGCAAGTTATTAGGATGTCCATCTTTAAATAAAATATTAATTGCCTTTGACATTTCATCTGCAGATTTTGCCTTGACTGGTATTGCTCGTGCAAACCTGCTGAATACATTAATACATGTTAAAATATATTTATTCCCATTGTTAATTTTCGAATACGGTATCATCTCCATCAAATCCATTTGCCATAAATCGTCAATACCAAATGTTTTATAGGCTCTTGTTGGAAATCTTTTCCGCATTGGTTTGTTCAAACTGTACGCAAGCTGATCTGATAACCACTTCTCGGTTCCTTTTTTCGAATTCGGAACTCTTTTCTTTAATTTTGCCACTCCACCGAAACCGGCTTCGTCTTCTGGGTTCGTCCAAATCTTCTCCATTACAGCAAGAAGATTTAAAATTAAAATTTAAATTAGGTAATGAAGGATTAGCACCCATTGTTTATGATTGATTTCCTACAACTCCACCTAATAATGATAATGCCAGAGGTATCAATGCACCAATAAATCCACCTTGTTGTTTATATATAATATTTCTCATCTGCTTACGATTTTTATTATTTACTAATGATAACAAAGGTTTCCTATGTTTGTTCAATAAATGCTTTTTTGATTTACTGATTTTAATTTTGCCTTTGACTACTTTAAGTATAATATTGAGTAAATCATCGTCAACAAAATTTGGGAATGATTGCAATATATTCATTCTTTTCATACTCGGGGCCTTTAACAATGCATTAAAAAATGGAAAACTTCGATGATTTTTAATTACTTTTTTACCGGCTTTACGGGTTTTACGGGTTTGACGTTTAGGTTTAGGATTTTTCGAAATAAGATTCATTGCAGAGAAATTTTCAGTTACAAGTTTTTTAGATGGTGTATAACTAGTTGTTGGTGAACCTTTGGAACTTTAATACTCTTTTTAATACTTTTTCTTGAATTTCCTAATATTTTTCACCCTTGCTTTTAGAAACATTATTATTCATAGAGGTTTTCAACTTTGTTTATAAACCATGGCACCTTTTGGGTTGAAAATATCTGTTTTTACTCGTAAATCATTCGGGACATTGTTGTGTGAAATCAAGAAATATGTATCCATGAGGTATTTTTGTAGCATCTTGAAATGCACTGATAAGAAAATTACGATTGTTAGGGTATGCTTGACGTGCAAGAAAATCAATCACTGTTGCATCTCTTGGATTCTTGAAAATAACTAAATATTGTACATTTAAATTACGTGTTCGATGTGCACCACCTTGATGAAATAGATTTTGAGTTATAAAAATAACAGTTACACCAACGTGTCTACTGATTTTAGTAAATAAATTATAGAAATTCTTTTCTTTATTAGCTTCTTGATACAAGTCATCAATAATTATGACATCCCCTTCTTTAGTCTACTGGACCAATTTTTATCAAATCCCTCTACTATTTTCATATATTTCAATTTACAGAAACTTGATTGAGTCAATCCGTGTTCTTGATCAGCACCTCGATACCAATAAATTTTGTTAAATTTTGATTCAAATAAATGTGATTTTAGTAATTTGCAAACAAACAAAGTTTTGACGCTACCACTTGGTCCGACTATTTGATATACAGCATCATTTCTTAGTTCCATTTTTAATATTTATTTAAAAATTAATTTTGTTTATATCGTAAAGAATAAATTGATTTAATTACTCTATAACAGGGATGGCGAACCTATGGCACGCGTGCCCAAAGTGGCACGCAGATAAATTTTCGCTGGCACGTATAATATTTTTCATTTTCATACATATGTAATGTACTGACTAATCCAAATGCATTTTTGATATTGAAAAAATTGTGAACTCAATTCAAATTTAATGCATAAATTTTGTTATTTAAATGTTAAATGTTAAAATGAATATAGTATGCTTTGGATTTTCAAATATATACATACATATATATATGAATATTTGCATTCTCGCCAAAATTGAAATTCACTAATTCTAATGCAGTTCAGTTAAAAACTTTGTAAGTACGATTGAAAATTGTTTTAATATTTGCATTCTCGCCAAAATTGAAATTCACTAATTCTAATTCAGTTCAGTTAAAAACTTTGTAAGTGCGATTGAAAATTGTGTTTTCTTATTTTAGTATTATTTTTTGCTAATAAAAAAAATCTATTTATATTTTTAGAAGACAATTATAATTGATTTCAAAGGTAATTCATTAACAATTTTAATGATAAATAAATAATATGTTTCAACTTTAGAATGTCAGAAAATAAGAAAAGGAAAACAGAGGCCATCTCTAACAGACCATTTCAAGATTGGTGGACTGATAAATATGGAATGATGAAAAGCAATAACAATGCCATGTGTGCGTTGTGTGGAAATACAGTAGTGTGCAGAACATCCTCAGTAAAACGTCATTATGAAACTACTCATTCATTTCTTTTATCTAAAAGTGATTCAGAACAAAAAGAATATATTGCACGTGAAGTTAAAAATAAAAATTTCCAATCAAACTCATTCACTACATTTTTGAAACATACAAATTATTTAGTTGCTGCTAGTTTCAAGTTTCCAAGACTATTGCTACTCATAGCAAACCATTTAGCGATGGAGATTATATTAAAGAAGCTTTCATTAAATGTGCACCACATTTATTTGAAGATTTTCAAAATAAAGAGCAGATACTTAAGCGCATTGAAGAATTAAGTATAAGTCGAAATACTGTTAAAGACAGGATATTAAAAATGCATAAAAATATTAATATTAAAAAAATAAATGATATACGTCACAGCAAAGCTATTTTCTATATGTCTTGATGAAAGTACCGACGTAACATCTTCAGCTCGCTTGTCCATAATTGCTCGTTATGCTAAAGGAGAAAAAATAGTTGAGGAATTGCTTTCACTAGTTTCCTTATCAGCAAAAACAACTGGAAAAGATATTAGTGATGCAGTTATAAAAACGTTTCAAATAGCTGAGATAGATACATCAACAATAGTGTCAATTACAACTGATGGAGCTCCCTCAATGATAGGACGGCAAGCTGGTTTTGTATCTCTTTTTCAAGAACACGTTGGGCATCCAATTATTAATTTTCATTGTATAATTCATCAAGAAGTTCTATGTGCGAAGTCTGGATTGGCAGCATTTGATGATATTCTAAGTATTGTTTCCAAAATAATAAATTTTATAGCAGCTCGAGCTTTGAATAAGCGGCAATTTCAGTTGCTTCTACAAGAGGTAGGTTCAAATTATCATGGATTGTTAATGTATAATCACGTACGCTGGCTTAGTAGAGGATTTGTGTTACAACGTTTTGTAGAATGTTTTGATGAAATTATCATGTTTCTTAATGATAAAAAAACCGAATTTCCTGAACTTTTTGATAATAACTGGATCACCAAATTAATGTTTTTAACGGATATTTCCAACCATTTAAATGAATTAAATATTAAATTGCAAGGTCCCGGAAAATCAATTGATGTAATGTTCGATATTATTGAAGGTTTTGAGTCCAAATTAGTAATATTTAAACGCGATATTGACAACAATAATTTTAAGTATTTTCCTTTGTTGAAAGATCACCTTCAAAAATTTTCTATTCATGGAGTCTATGAAATTAATATAAATTTTTATAGCCAAGTTATAAGTGACATACAAGACAATTTTGCTAATAGATTTCAAGATTTCAAAAAATTTCAACCATTAATTAACTTTATTAAATATCCAGACAAGTTTGATATGGAAACTGCTAAAATTGATCAATTAGACTGGTTACAGTTGGAGAATTTAGAAATGCAGTTGGCAGAGTTTCAATCAAGTTCTATTTGGAAGCTGAAATTTATAGAGTTAAGGCAAGAAATAGAAAATAATGAAAAAAAAAGATTAAATGAAGAAGAATACGAAAACATGAATAATATGTTGTTGAAGACATGGTGTTCGCTCCCAGAAACATTTAATGCGATGAAGAAATTGTCTTTAGCTATTCTAACAATATTTTCATCAACGTATAGCTGTGAAAGTCTATTTTCGATTATGAATAATATAAAATCTGATGTACGTAACAGACTTACCGATGAATGTGGGGAGGCTTGTATTTCATTAAAATTGTCAAACTATGATCGGATATTGATGCATTATCGAGAAATATTCAGCAACAAAAATCCCATTAAAAAACATGTCAGCATATTATAGAAATGAATCTATATATAATTTTTAAAAGCATGTATTTTTATTAAATGAATATATAATATAATATATATATATATATATATATATATATATATATATATACTTGATTTTTATAAATATTCAGTAGAAATGTTGACAAATATTAATTATAGAGGTCGTGTGTCTTTGGAAACTGTTGGTATGATGAATTTCCCCAAGTGTAAACCACAACAAGTATGTCGACAAAACTGGAAAATATACTATTATATTTTTCAAAAATGGTAAATGTCGTATAATGGGTTGTAAGAAGCCTATCGAATTCGAGAATTTGCAATATAATATCAAAGATATTCAAGTTCAAAGTCTTACTATAGCTACCAAGGTTGAACAATCTATTAATTTGAATAATTTAGCAAAGTTATTAGATGGAGATTGTATATATGAGCCTGAATTATTTCCCGCTCTGCGTTATACAAAATATAATCCACTATGTGTAAATATATTTTCGAGTGGTAAAATAGTTGTACTAGGTATTAAAAATTTAGATTTTCATACTATTGTTGAAGGAATTATAAACGATGTAAAGGATTTGATTGGATCTTTAACAATTTCTTCAAATATAAGTAATGAGGATTTGCTTGAATATTTATTCAACAATGATTGAACATGAAGGTAACTGTTTTTATTTTAAATTTACTGATTTTTGTTTAGAAACTATACTAAAAATTTTGATTGATAAAATTGAAGATTTTTATCCGAATTTGAACAATTCCTTAATGTATTGTGCTCCAGAAGTTGTGTTTTACAAAATTTATGAAATAACTGGAATAAATGTAATAGATTTAATTCATATGGATCATGCTACGATTACATGTTATACCGATGATGTTGAAAATTGTGATTTTTGTAAAAATAATATGCAGAATACTTGTGGGGATGATAGTTGTACATGTTTTGTAAATCTACAGAAACGAGAAATAATTCATGCATTACTTGTGGAATTGCGAAAAAATGTATTGTTGTAATAAAATATAATTATATTTGTTTTGTGATAACCTTAACTAACCTATAATATTTCTTTGTGTACAATAAATCATTTCAGACTTTGTTATTTAGCATAAAATGAACTAGTTGATCACGTTTTGATCATGCCTGTCACTTGAAACTTGTTTACAATGAAATTAGTATAAAATATCTGGTTCAAATTATTAAATATTATAACTACAAATGGATAATCAAATTACAGGTTTGTTGTCGTTTACACATATTCCATTTATTAGTTTTTTAATCTAGGAGTTTTGAAGAGAAAAAATGCAGATGCCGCTCAGGAATTCGGAAAACGGAAATTTAAAGAAGCGACATTATCCTCGGAAACCTTGGTCAATGTTCGAGTGGATACAAAAAAGCCAGTCGAATTCATGCAATACAAACTAAATTATTTGTATTGTCCAATTTCCTATACATTTAAGGTAAGTTTCTATAAATTATTTTGGATTTTATTATTATTATTTATTGTTAGGAACCAGTAACTCTGGAAAAATGTTTTCTACAATGTGAGACTTTCCAAAATCAAGTTTCATGACAAGATGCTATTGGGACAATTATTTCAGAGGATCAATGAAAATATTGAATTTGATGATGAAGATATGTTCATTAGAAACGATTTGGATATGATTCCCAATGGTGGTAAGATGAGCAAAATAACCTGCATGGTTACCATATTAATTCAAGGGTATAATGTAAGCAGAGACCGAATCAAACCAATTTGGAAAATTATAAAAGCCGAAGATAAGTTTGAAGAGGAACATTGTTCATGTTAAATTTATTTAATACATCTTTATTAGTGTTTTGGTGTTTTTAAATCATTGAAAATAACTAAAGTTTCAAATTTATTAATCTTCAATACAATCTCTTTTCATTATATTTTCAACAATATGATCAATACAATTAGTAGAAACAATAGATTCATCTTCTTTAGATTCATTTGGTAATTTATCTGTTGTAGAATTCTCAATACATGACTTAAGTTCTTCACTAGGCAAATCAGTATATTCATCTTCTTGCTGGGAAATATTTTCAGATTCATATGACATATCATCTTCATTAATTTCATCGTCTGAATACGGCCATTTTAATTTCTCTGGAACATTCATAAATTCTCTAATTTTTACATTAGATATTTCCTCTAATTTTTCAATCAAAAAGTTGATTATATATGCTAAATAAAAAAAAAAGAATTAATAAACATAAAATTCATATTTTACCTTTTTCCGACATGGTTGAAAATAATTAAAATGAAAAAATAATTATGTTTATACTATTATTCAAAAGCAACAAGATGATCGATAGATAGATTATAAGAAAATTAGATATTTCAACACGATACATATAATAAAAAGACAAGCAAACTTGCAATGATATTTAACGTTTCAGTTTTTTATTTCAATTATTTCGACAACACAAAAAGTGCCAATTTTTTTTTTACTAATTAATTTTCAGCCTAACCTACAACTTTTCACAAAAATCCAAAAAAAAAAATGAGACCTTTTTAATGAACCATTATTCAATATAATCTATCGAAGGTAATCCTTAAAATTCCAAATTTAAAATGTTCGCAAATGTAAAGCATGTTCAATGTATATTAATGAGTATCATACTATAAACATTTATTTCTTTACCTTTGTTATTAATACTTTGAATATTGTAAATAATAAAACTATGTATCAAATAATAATATTCAAAATAAACCAAATTTACAAACTACCGCGCCAGCTTCTTCGGGGCGGGCGGCGGCGGGCGGCGGACGGGCGGGCGGCGGTTGTGTATGTCGATGATTTTAATTTTTATTAAATGCATTTGTCTGATTTCAGAATTCGATTTGTGTGACTAACCTTGTTAAATTTGAGTTGATGTAAATATTAATAATAATAATAATAATAATAATAATAATAATAATAATAATAATAATAATAATAATAATAATAATAATAATAATAATAATAATAATAATAAAGTAATTTCTTATGAAGATTTATATTAAAGTGATTCAAAGCTGATTTATGAAATTGGTTGAACCTTTTAAATGTAATTATCCAACAATAAATATTTAATGTAATAATGATCAAATTCACTTAACAAGGCAGTGCCGACAATTTGTGAGAGTCGACAAACATCGATATATTACTGATTTATAATCTTCAAAGTCTCTTTTCAATTCAATGGATATTATAATCAGTGGTGAAATTGGAAGAAATAAAAGTTCTTATAATAATAGTAATTATTTGTAAAAATTTTGTTATTATTATTATTATTATTATTATTATTATTATTATTACTATCGGAAAAATACTGAATTATTATTGATTAAAATATTTGAAGGGATAACATGTGGTATGAAATTATGCGTTAATAATCGATTACATCAACGGAAATTCACATGATTTGCACTATGAACTGTTACTAAATCATGTGTGAATGATATCAGTAAATGATATCAGACCTTAAAGAAAAATTTGACCTTGACCTTAAAAATTTGACCTTGACCTTAAAAAATTTGACCTTGACCTGTCCTGGAGGTGACACATCCTACTACTATCGTCGTTGCGGGAATTATATTAAACTGTCTGATCGTTGAGATTTAATTTAACTATTGATGTGATTATAGTTGACATTTTGATCTTATATTTGACCATTTAATTTTTGTAGCTATTTATTTTATTCCTTTATTTTATGTGTATTAAATTTGACTATTGATGTGATTATAGTTAAAATTTTATTCATTTAATTCTTGAAGCTTATTTATTTATTTGTATACAATTGTAATATAAAAATAGATATATGGGAATTAATTAATTATTATTAGGTTATTAATTAAAATAATAATGAGAAAAATAACAATAATTGAAGAGTAATAATTAAAATCTTTGAAACAGAACACATTTTTCCAATAGCGCTTGAAGAGCTTCTCCAGTACTCAGAAGTAATTACAAAACACATGTTTTAATAGTATTTAACATATTTTTAAGTAACATATTTCGACACACTTTTAACAGTAATTAAATAATTAACAGTACTCGAACATGATTAAGAAATATATTAATTTAAATTTTAATATTAAGAGGAAGCACAGAAACAGTAAAAAATAATGAAATAAAATCATTATTCTTCGCCCAAAAATAAAACCGTAGTTACTGTAGTCTAAAAAGGTAAATGCTTCATTAGACTTAAAAATACGACAGACACTACAAAAAAGTCGACAACGTGCACGCAAAATAACACGAAAAACACTACATTCACACAAATACAAATTTGACACGCACTATTTATAGCGAACGTAGAATTCGAAATTGTTAGATTTAATTGGTAAATTTTTAGTTATAAATATTGTAAACAGTTGTCTTTGTTGTTTGGGGTTTTCAAATAACGAGACCTCAACATAATGATAACATATTTAGTCATTTAATGATATATTTACTATTATAAGAACTTTTTTCATTTTTAACCACTGATTTCTTTTCAATTGACATTTTATTTACTAATTTATAATTCTTATTTATAGAGTATAAGTGATCAAATAATTAAATTACCTAATTAATAATTATCGTGAATGGTCTGATGCGTGAGTGTCTGAAACATGTCTCATATTTCATAAAATGAATTTTAGATTATACCAGACTTTGAATCTGGTCAATTTGAAATAGTATATATAGAGATTATCATATATATATATATTTATATATAATGATATATATATATATATATATATATATATATATATATCTATATATAATTCGCGCTTAAAAATCTTAGTTTTATCTTCAGGAAATTTTTGAGTTAAACTCCAAAAATTTATAATAATTTGACAGTTCGAGATCCAAACGAAATTCAGTCGAACACAAGTACTTTTTGCAAGCAGAAACACAACTACTTACTGGCAAATAACAGAAACACACACTCCCACATATATAATCAAATTGTAAAAATCATCTTTTAGAAACAAGTTATACTGTAATTTGTTTTTATTAATAAATCATATGTACAAATATTTATTTATAAAGTACGAGCCACCCAATTTACGGAAACCTCAACACTGCCTAATGTTCTAACAAGACAATTTATGGAAAATATTAGCCGCTATCTGCAGTCCTATTATAGCGTTTAAATTTTCAGGATAATCCCTGTACTTCCATCTGTACCGAACATTTAATAAATTGTGAATTATTCACTTGTGTAACGTGTAACACAGGATAAAAACCTAAAATGTGTGTGAGTTGCTAGTTTCCAAACGTATTTATTGATTAAATTTGTATGCAAATAACTTTCAACTAATCAATTAGTGACTAAAATTAAGATTATTTTGTTTACAAAATTTTAATTAAATATAAAAAATCTTAAAAAATATTTAAATATTAAAAATAAAAATTAGTTTAAATATTTAGATTTTTTTCTCTTACCTGAAAACGAAAACTTTGACTAGCGAGATGTACTGCAAAACGGAGATTTGAGAAGCGCTTTCTATTAACTAAATCATTGCCATGTATTTTTTCATTATTTATAAAAAATTGTATTGATTTTTGTAAATATTCAAAAAACCTAATAATTTAAACAAAATAATACAATTAACAATAAAAGAGATATTATAAAGACCGTTTATTTATAATAGAGCTATCAACAAAACAAAAAATTTCCCAATTATTTACATATGAATCACTTGATAAAAAGACATACAAAATCACCAGAGCTTTTACAATTATAAATCTCACGCAATTTCTGATTAATTTTATAACTCAATCCGACAAATAATGAATACCAAACAGCATTATCGAATCCCCAATCCAACATCGGCAATTTATAAGTTCTATTTATGGCCCACCTGGAAATATTTTGCCCCCACACCATACAATGGAGCAAAAAATCATTTCTATTCACTCTATACACTGAATTATCATAATATCTTCTCCAATTACTGTCATTCTGATCTTCACTACACAGGACAAATGTATTAAATATGTGCCGAAAAGGATTCAAAACCTGCAAGGATTCGTAAATAACGTAAAACAATTAATCAATAGTTGGTAATAAGTTTGTGAAAATATAAATTAAACATGTTATAGATTTTATATGTGTACGTGGAAGGTTTCCCGCACGGATTCCGAGGTAGAATAAGAACCGTTCGAGAGAAAACCAAGTTAAAGCTGAATCTGATGAAAATTGTCCATTTGAATAGTAGAGAAATTTGAAGAAATTTAATTGTGACAGACGGTAACTATGTGATTAGATATTGGTGCCCTTTATTTTTGAAAGTGAGGAGAGTCCATTGAATGTTATAAGAAAACATTTATTATATAAATTTTTGAGAAGTGAGGTTTGTTATGACGCCAGAGATCAAACCCCGTGTTATGCGTCCTGAATGTCTAAAGTATGTGAAAGATATGCTTTCTCATGGCACTTAATGTGTTTTGTAGTTATCGATTTTGTATATTTATTATCCGATGTTTTGTGGTTATCGATTTTGTATATTTATTATCCAATAATCTTTTGTGGCTATCGATTATGTATATTTATTATCCCATGTTTTGTGGTTATCGATTTTGTATATTTATTATCCAATGTTTTGTGGTTATCGATTTTGTATATTTATTATCCAATAATCTTTTGTGGTTATCGATTATGTATATTTATTATCCCGTGTTTTGTGGTTATCGATTTTGTATATTTATTATCCAATAATCTTTTGTGGCTATCGATTATGTATATTTATTATCCCGTGTTTTGTGGTTATCGATTTTGTATATTTATTATCCAATGTTTTGTGGTTATCGATTTTGTATATTTATTATCCAATAATCTTTTGTGGTTATCGATTATGTATATTTATTATCCCGTGTTTTGTGGTTATCGATTTTGTATATTTATTATCCAATGTTTTGTTGTTATCGATTTTGTATATTTATTATCCAATAATCTTTTGTGATTATTGATTTTGTAAATTTATCATCCAATGTCTATTAAGTACGCCTGAAGAAAATAAAAGTTTCCTAATAATCATTATAAAAATTTCTTAACCATTCCGATCGAAGGAGAAAAAATGGGCAAAAAGTAACCTTATTTAGAAAATCAAATTAAAAGAACAGTCCAAACATGCTTCAGCAAATACGATATTATAATTTAATCGTCGACTTTATTTAATTGATAATAATTTTCATTTGAGTTTAGGCATAATTTATCTCGAAAACCAAAAGATATCGGGAGCTGGAAATAAGACATACAGATATGCCTAAACTCAAATGAGTGCATAAATAGGATCTGGGATTTTTTGTAGGTACATAAACTTACACAGAAATTTCTTCGAATTTCAAAAATTGAGATAAACTTTCTCATCCGAATAAACCCTTTTGAAACTAACAATTCCAACTATATGGTATTGTTGTATTTTATGGATTGTATTAAACCAACCATACAGTGAAATAATAATTACCCCACTAGAATTTCAACTAATTGGCTAATCTGATTTGATATCGCTTATTGTCCTTCTAGGTTCTTTACTAAGTTTCTCATTGTCTGTCTTTAACTCCTTTATTCCTACTCAGTTTCTTCATCCTGCTGATCTGGGCTAATGTTGAGATTGTTTACAATTTTCAATTCTTTTATATAATAAAATAGTCTGTTTGATAAATGACTTTACAACCAAATCACATCTTATTGACAATCTCAATCAAATGTGCAATCAATTCTCTCCCAGTGCGCCTATTGACGATAATTATTTTTCACTTGATCCCATCAATCATAATGGTTTCCCAATTTCCAGAAAGTTTGTTTTACCTCAACTAACCAATTAATTTAGCACATTTTGTAATCATTAATGTGTGTTTCGATTTAAAACCATTCATCTGATCCAGTTTTCAGAATCTAAATCAGGTTATTAGTTATTGATTTTCCGTTTTTATGCTTTCTACACCGTCTTATGGGCTTCTTCCACATTTCACTTCCCCCTAGCACTGATTCCGTTTCAGGTAAGATTACTAGATTCAATCGCCATATATTTCTCTCTTAATAAATAACTTAGTTTGAAATTCAATATTTTCCAAGATTAATGCACATATTCAATCGATGATAAAAAGGATTTAAGGCATTTTTTTTTACATATTTCTGATCAAATTTTAGCTTTCTTCAACTTTAATAAAGTTTATCAACTCTTGGAGATTCTTTAAAACTCTTGCGTATACTTTTGCCTTCAGGATGCCTTCAAAGAAAAAAAGTCGAGTGGTGATAGGCCAGATAACTTGGTAGCTTAAATAAATAGTCTTGCTCTTCCAATCGATCTTCTAGGAAATTTACGGTTCAAAATCCCTTGACTTGACATGCATTATGAGCAGGAGCTCCATTCTGCTAGGAAATTACTTTGGAAATCATTTTCTGACATTTGTCATGAAAAAAGAATGGACCAATAGCATGTTATACGGAAACATTCACTTTTAGGATGGAGTGAGATTGTCCCAGAGAACTTTATAGCCTATTTTAGTACTGCACGGTCATAGGCTCGCAAACAAGTCTAAACCTGTCTGCTTTTTTTCTTTTCTATAAAATTTTGTCAGTCTAGATGTTGCTAACAAACAGTATACACGTCTGCTATAAATATTACATGAATTATTAAAATAGAAAAATCGTATTGAAAGCGTTTAATGAAAAGTTGATTCATCAGTGATTCATTTGAGATTTCAAGAAAAGATTGTCAATCTGATTAATTAAAGTCTCACATTGCGATTCTTTCTGCATAATAAATCTTCTCCATGTCACTGATGATTCATTTGAGGTTTTCTAAGGCTTATTTTAAGGGCATTTCTTTAAAACTGTTTTACAAGACTCCATCCAACTGCCTTAATATTATTTCTTATCGATCTATTGCTATGATTGCTTTCATAAATAAATCAAATTGTTTCAATTTTTCCATCGTCAAGTGATGGCCTTCCCAACATCACCAACACTGCCAGTTTCTTTAAATTTTACAAATATTTTCTCTTCAAAGTCTTCTCTGTCAGTATAGCATGATTTTCCATTAGCCAATAATATTGATTCAAACCTTGCCATGAGCAATGTAATTTCTACACGTCCGTTTATTGAAAGCATAATCACAATTTGAATCAATAAATGCTGCCGTTTTATTTAGAATGTTTAATTAATTTTTGACCAATTTTTAAAGGTTATTCAAGTACATTGGGTATAAATTGTGTTCTAGAGCAAATAGGATAATAATGACCGATTGCAGTAGGCAGTAGGGAGAAGCGGACCATGTAGATCATTAACCAAATCAGCGATTGAGATAAGAAGATCCTGAGAAATCGCGGAGGAGTCTATGAATAAGCTTGGCTCTTTTTGGAGAATACTAAGACAAGCTAAGGATGGAGTTACGTGGGTACGATGATGTGTAACGTAAATAACGTTGTTCAAAGCGATACAGTTATTGGAATGGAGACAAGAAATTAGTCCATGTAATCCGATAGTAAATATTTTTATGATAGATTCTACCACGAATCCTCTTATATCCATTACTAAAGGAGATAATTTCCTTACTACAAGGCACTTCTTATTAAATCAATTCCAGTAATTAATTATTTATCATTTAATTAAATCAATACTAGTAATTAATTATTTATCATTTAATTAAATCAATAATAGTAATTAACTATTTATCATTTAATTAAATCAATACTAGTAATTAATTATTTATCATTTAATTAAATCAATAATAGTAATTAATTATTTATCATTTAATTAAATCAATACTAGTAATTAATTATTTATCATTTAATTAAATCAATACTAGTAATTAATTATTTATCATTTAATTAAATCAATACTAGTAATTAATTATTTATCATTTAATGAAATCAATTCTAGTAATTAATTATTTATCATTTAATGAAATCAATAATAGTAATTAATTATTTATCATTTAATTAAATCAATACTAGTAATTAATTATTTATCATTTAATGAAATCAATTCTAGTAATTAATTATTTATCATTTAATGAAATCAATTCTAGTAATTAATTATTTATCATTTAATGAAATCAATTCTAGTAATTAATTATTTATCATTTAATTAAATCAATTCTAGTAATTAATTATTTATCATTTAATTAAATCAATACTAGTAATTAATTATTTATCATTTAATTAAATCAATACTAGTAATTAATTATTTATTTAAATCAATTCTAGTAATTAATTATTTATCATTTAATGAAATCAATACTAGTAATTAATTATTTATCGTTTAATGAAATCAATGATTACTGTGCACAGTTAAAGTAATGAGAAAAGTGCATTTTATCGATTAAAAATTTTATAATAAATAATGAGAAGTGATAAATTTTCGAAACCACCTTCCCAAATATTTTTTTTGTTTAAATTAAATAGCAATAAAACCAGTTCATAAAAACAAAAATTCAAAATCGCAACTTCATTTAAACAATTAAATAATTGAATCGATAAGCCCTATTCGAAATACAGTTTAACACTACTACTAAGAGACAGCCAGTTGAAATTCCTATCAATTCAATTATTAAATTGTACTTATCATAATGCGGATAATTAATGGATAAATAATAATATCGATTTAAACAAAAACTCACATTTGTCAATATGATAGTTGTTATTGGTTTAGGAGATTCCAATGATATATTCATGTGTCTACGCCAGTCCACCCATTTGCGCAAGAAAATATAAGCTGGATCATCATGGTTTGAAGGCACCGATATGTACGGATGTTCTCTATTGAATTCTATAATTTCATCGTCATCGTCCTCATCGCCGTCATTGTAAAAGTAATCGTTGTTCTCATCGAATTCACTGCCAGCACTGACATATGAAGAAGAGGGGAAACCGAAATTATCGCAAATTATTGATGCATCCCATATTTCACTTGTATCATACTCGGAATCACTATAGGCCTCTGGATTGACATATCGTGAGCATATTAAGTCGGAATAGAAAGCATTCGGAGATATGACTTCTCGAACTGGAAGATTCTCTTCCTCGTCTGAATTGTACTCACTGTTATCCTCAAGAACAGGATCTAGAGCAATAGTCTCATTGGCGTTATCGTTATTAGTGTTATCGTTGGCAGTGGAACATATTTGAGCAGCATTCTTGAATGAATATAGTATAGAAAGTTATTTGTAATTTGCTGTTAATAATTGAAAACAGCAAATATTGTAAATATTATATTGTCTTATTTTATCAGTTGACAATTTTAGCTATTGTAGAAATACCTAACCAAACTAAGGCATTGTTGGAACGTTTAGTTATAAGAGTAACACAAATGGCATGTGTTTGTTAAATAATTTTATATACTTTCCAAGAGCACCACTGAGATTTTTTTGAATTCTCTTTCTTACGAACCCCAAAAGATTTTTAACAAATTGAGTCAAAAAACGTATAAAAACGTATAAATTAGCAATTCTTCTTTTGTTAAAATAGATATCAATAATCATGCCAAGTATTTAAGAATCACAAAACTCCTTTAAAATTTGGGATGAAAAGTAAACGAGTTTTCATTGCAAAAAAACAAGAACAGTATTATCAAGTACTCGAGAAAAAACAAAAACTTTATTTCTAATTTCAACTCACTCAGTAATTAATTGAATGACATTTATTTCCACTCGCTCTATTTCTATGACGGCATTTTTTTTGCATTGAAATAAATAATAACAATGCTCAAAAATAGCATTAAAACCCTAACAAATTATATTGATTATTGAAGCTTGAAAATTTTTATTGTACATAATTCTGTACGTTCAAATTCGGAATCATAAAAAGCAGTTAAAATAAGAATCCGAAAATCGGATTGTCATCAAGAATGTTTATAAACAAATATGGTATAAGTTGTTTGTAATAATAGGGAAATTGTAAGTGTAGCACTCTACATGCATTATGGGGTTTCAAATCATGGCCGAGTGGACTTTTTGTGAAATATATAAAGGACGAAGTATATCACAGAACACCTAATTACATCCGTTTTGAAAACATTTATCGTTGTCGCCTTAAAAAACATTAGTAACGAAGACTTTAATTATATGTTTGAAGACTAAAAAATCAATAATATATCGATGTTTTTTGATACTCACGAATTTTCGGCACTGCCTGTTTCAAGTGAATTTCTTGAAAAAGGTAGTGCCGAAAATTCGTGAGTATCAAAAAACATCGATATATTACTTAGTTAGTCTTCAAGCTCTCTTTTTAATAAATTCAATGGAAAAAATAATCAGTTGTGAAAATGGAAAAAAAGTTCTTATTATATATATATATATATATATAAGTGCGCGGGTGTGTGTAATAAATTCAGATATGCTGGTAAAAAGGATGTGGAAATAAAAAATCAATTAGAAATCTAATCGATATAAGCTTCGCGCTAAATTTACTTAATAGTTATCCAATGAAAATATATTTATTCACAGCAATTGTCTCTTAACGAAACATGGGATTTTCATCTGGGATTTTTATTGAATTTCTAAACAGATGTTTCATTTCACCGATTCAAATACCACTAAAATTATACAAATTTACGTTTTTTTTCGTTTAAAAAAAAGCAATGATTTCAACTGTGAAATATTAACAAATTATTGCCACCGTAATCCACTGGCCTACCAAGCTTTCTGTGATAAAAATACAGGATTTTCATTTTAAATGGTTTTTTTAGAATAATCTTTATACTTAGAATATTTATTTATTTTGATAACTTAGAAACGCATGAAAGAATAATTTATTTTCAGTAAACATTTAAGCAGAATATGTTGAAGAAGAGGACAATACTAAGATATTATTAATGGAAAACAATTCATCGATCAGAAATAGAAAATAAAATAAAAATACTGACAAAATAACTTTAAACTTTGGATTATAAAATTAAATCATTGTATATAAAATTATTGGATTTAATAATAAATAAGACTTTCCGATAAATGCATCTTGTTTAAATTAAAATGAATCGTGTTTATGTTTCGTCTTCATATTCCAGTAGTTTTAAGAGCAAACCTAAGGAATCCTATAGAACAGTACCGAATAAGTCGTGAAGGAAAAGTTGTGTCATTATATATTTGTTGGGGTTCAGTAGGAACCGAAATTGAAGGTTCGAAATTAAATAATAATTAAAATAATAATTAATTACTAAAATATGAAGTAAAATAAAAATAGTATTTTAAAATTACCAAAAATAGAAATTAAACACTAAAATTAAAACTAAAATATAATTAGTAATAAATAATTACTAAAAATAGAATTATAGAAATTATTTAAAAATATATAATAAAAATAGTAATTAAACAATTACTATTAATAGAATTAGGTAAGTAAAAATTATATAAATAGTAGATAAAAATTAGATTGGAGGACGGAAAAAGATCGGACACAACAGATAAGTAGTTCAAAAAGTCGATATAAATCGAAACTGATTTGCTCGCATTAAGCGACAGAAAATTTACATTAAATTTGGACAGACCATCATTTGATAGTCTTAGTTGATCAACAATTATTGATTAAGAAACATTAACAAATAATTTGGAATTTTTATTTTCGCTTATCTCTAACTTCTATCGAAGAATTAATTTAAGAAAAAGGGAAGAATAGATTAACAAGTTCAACAACCCATCTGAGGTTCATATTCATTTTCGGATTATCTTATAGTTAGTATTATTATTGTTTTATTCTTGAAAATATTTATTTACTTATTTTAACTAAATAAAGGGACAATATAACGTCATCACTGATTTTTGTGTTGTATCGTTATTTAATATTAATATTCATTTGAAAAGTGTTAACCAATTTCTGGGTTGACTCTATAGCGTAAAATTTGGTGATCTACCCTGTTTCTTTTCCTTACACCTATATCGGGCTGTTGGCGCATTTAGGGCCAGCCTTGATCCTTAGTAACACTCTTTAGGGCGGTTTGAATAACCGTTTTCTGTACTTAGAGAAAGCAGCGTGTTGTATTTATATATACATATTTAAACGTGTAACTAACCTTTTATTGATAAATAAATATTTAAAACATATCTCTTATTTATTTATTTATTTACCTACACGCGTAAATTATTTACTTGGAGTCAGATAGAACGTTTTTGTGTTAGTTCGAATACATACCCATCGAACCTAACATTTTGGTGAGCCCGACGTGATAAAATTATCAGCGGGTAGATATTGAATTAAAACAAAATAGCGTTAGGAACTAGAGCCAGAGTAAAACTGGAAAATCAAATGCCAGAGGAAGCTAATGTAAATGCATTTGCCAGATATCCCGCTCTGCCCGTAAAGGCATTCAGCGGTGATCCAGGAGAATTCCCAGAGTTTATGTCCGAATATTATCAGATGGCCAAAGCATATGCTTATCCAGATAATATCATGATACAAAGGCTACCTATATATTTATAGGGGCTGGCAAGAGAAAAATATAATGACATTATGGCATTACCAGTTGCTCAAATACCGAAAACATGGGCCGAAATGAGAGAAGCAATGACTGCTCGAATATTGCCCGGCGATGCGGGAAGAATATTTAGACAACAATTTTATCATCGAAAACAGAATGCCAATGAGCATGTGGGGGAATTTGCACACCAGTTATCATTAATTGCTGAAAGAGCATTTGGACCAAAAACCACATGGGCAAAGCCAACAGAATTGTTAGTTAAGGATCAGCTATGGGCAGGACTTACTCCTACAATGAGGAACGCTCTAATATTACATACTAGCGATGATTTTGACGAATTGACACGGAAAGCTGTCGTAATTGAAAGCAGCTTGGAAAAGTCAACCATGTTCCTCGTAAACAGTGAGAGAACACCAGTAGAGTGTTTCAATTGCCATAGAAAAGGGCTTATAGCGAAAGATTGTACCAGTAGGAAAATTATGGACAATCGCAAAAGTATACAATGTACCAAGTGTGGACGGAATAACCACGGTGCGGAAAATTGTAGAGTACAGAATTTGCAATGCGAAAAATGCAAACGAAAGGGACATGTTGCTGCGGTCTGCAAGACTAGAAGTCCTCAGAACAGCAATAATTTTAGTACAATTAAAAGAGATGATGTAAATTCATCAGGAAAGATAAAATGTCACGGATGTGGGAAATTCGGACATATGATGAGGTCATGTCCTCAGAACCAGAGTGGAAATACGAGTCAGTTCAATAAAAATACCGATAAGGGTATTATGAACAAGTCTAAGACAACTTTTATGGTTAACCAGGATCAAGGGTTAACGTATCTACAACAACTGGAAATGGAAATCCAGGAGGAAAAGAATAGGTTGGCTAGATTGACCGACCAAGAAGGCACCATCTTCATGGTAGAAGTTGGAAGAGATGAATATCTCAGAAAAAAGGACTCCGTTAGAGAGGACCTTCAGGAAACGGAATCAGAGGAGAGTTCCGATGATGAACCTAGTATGGCCACCATACTAAGCGAGTTCGATAGAACCTTGCCAGGGAAAGCAAAGGTAAAAGAAGGGTCAGATACCCTAACAAAATGTTTAAAACTGGTGGATTCCAGATATGAGTACCAGCAGAAGCTGGCCAGACAATTTGGAAAATTGGGAGAAACAGAAATTAAAATTCACGAAATCGATACAGTAGTAAAACTGATATCGCAGGTCGAAGATGATCCAAAGTATCATAACGACACGTACAAAATCCTAAGGAAATTAGGAAAACTCTTGGAACATGAGTGGGATCTACAAGATACCCAGCTCAATATAAAACTCCCACAGGATAAAGAGTATAATCTGGGTATAAATGTAAGAAGTCGAGCTGATAAATTAACGGAAGCATTGGCAAGTATTAAGCATCAAGGATATGACTTATACTTATGTGGAATAAAATTAGAAGCAAACCAAACACTTCTACAGAACGGGATACTCCCAGGTAGAGTGACGAAGCTCACAGCAAAGAGAGCACAGAAGCCAGTAGCAGTAATGGATCAAGATAGCGTATTCTTGATTACTCAAATGGAAATAGAGAGTTTGGAAGAAACTCAACAATTAACCCAGCGACTAGGGTTGGAATTGCAGAAATCTCCACGAGATGGAGAAACTATAAAGGAAATACTTGACTGGATGTTAGTATTACGAATACCAGTAGATTTGTTGGAAGCAATAATTCCACTTATACTACCAGTAGTAAAGGAAACAAGCCCATTCCAGACGCAAATTGAAGCGCTGATGAGGAAAAATGGGAAAGCTATCCGAAGTCAGCCTGATAGACAAGGCAACATTAATCTAGACGTGCGAATGATGGGAAAAGAACCATTAACAATGATTTATAATTGTTATATCAAGGTTAAAATATTGAGGAGAGATGTAATTGCCACCGATCAAACTACAGGTATATTCCTGATAATGGTTCATGGCAGGCAAGTGGATGATGATGAATATCTAGTGGATGTGGGTTGTCTACCGTTGGCAACAACCACGGTAATGATCATCCCGGTAACTCCACCCGAGTCCCAATGGTCATTAATGAGACTGCCAGATATAGCAAACGAAATTACGGAAGAAATCGAGGAAATAAAACTAGAGGAAATTAATCCCTGTCAAATGGTGGACATTGACGAGGAAGATTACTTCTCAGAGTACGTCAGATTAAATCCAGGAGAAACAAACGTAGGAGCTACTACGTCACAAGCAGTAACAAATCTGGAGACTGAAAAACCTCCGGAGAAAGTGAAAAAAGATGCATGAGGACGTCCTAGAAAGGATCAAATGAAACCTCCATCCAAGGAGCAGCTAAATCCGGAAACGATTCGGAAAATTCAGTTAAAAACAGCAGGGATAGCCCAAGAAATGGACGACCAGGCGGGAGATGAGACAACGTCAGAAAAGTCGTTATTGTGGCAACGTATACAATAAATGATCGGGATTATCAGGCCCGAATGGAGAATTCCAAAAATCAAGGGGATCGAAGTAAAGAAAATAACGAAAGAGGTCAAGAAGACAATGGAAAGAGTATCCAAAGATGTATCAACTAGAGATATTCAGGATGCCATAGAAGCATTCGTGCAGCAAGGATTAACAAGAGGGAAAGTGGTAACATCACTATCATTGTTAATTCAAAATGCCTTAGCCCGGATAGGGGATGATAAAAGGCTTATAGAACGAGAAATCGATCAAATAGTCGAAATGGTAGATTATTACCTGGAGGTATGGATGACCGTAAACAAATTTTGGGAAAAGGAAACAATTCCAAAACCACGATATGAAGTCGTGGAAGAAGCCATAAATAATGTTAGTTCAGGCACAGGAAACATGACAAACATGATCCTGATGTTCCTAGTAATGATGGGCATATTAAAACAAACAAACTCATTAACGGTATTTGACTGTGGAAATCCTAAACTATCTCGGGTATATTCGCTAGTAGATGCAATTGAGTGCAAAGAGGCGTATCCCGAGAAGGTCCATCAAGGAGAAAAGGTAGAATATTATGTCTACCAAGAGAGTGAATTTTATAGAACCACGATAAAGGAATGTAGAGTTCAGAGAGCTACATTCGAATATTATTGAGGTAGTAATAGCTATTCTGCTTTTCTATCTGCAACATTAATACCAAGGCCGGTAAACATAATGCCCGAAGATTGCTTAGATGCATTTCGAAAAGGAAGTGTGAGGATAGACAACGAAGTATCAATCTCAGCAGAAATTGGGAAAACATTGGGAATAACAATCACTAGAGGAGGAACCATTGCCTCAGATGGAACCTGCGAAGGTAGAAAGAAAATTCGCGGTAGTAATTTAGTTTCCTATGTGGTAGACATAGAAGATTACTCGGTAGAGTTACGGGAATACGAGGGAACATTCGATGTGGCCACAGGAAAATTGATGGCACATCCGCAATGCAATGCCAAGTTCGGTAGTTGTAAAACGGGAACCACCACATTAATTTACGAGCAAATGAGAGATCATTGTGAGTTGGCTTTCCTCAAGAAAATTCCTTTTAGAAAATTAAATGGAACTAAATATCGAGACTCCCAGAATCCAGAAAAGGTTTGGGATAAAGCAAAAACGTTGAAGAAAATCAACAAACAAGAGAAGGAAGATATCGGAGAGGAAAACACACCTCTAGTGTTGATATCGGAAGACAAGACGGAAGCAATTCGATTTGTCCGAAAAGATAAAAAGACTAAATGTGGGAAAAGGGTACACGAGACGAACTATAAAGGAATTTTCCTGTCAAGAGAATATATTCGGAATTCCAAGGTCCTACACGTAAAGGATATCAAAATCACGAATTATATAAATAATAAAGTAGATTATTTATATCATGATTTGCAAGGACAAATGCAAGATATGTATCAAGAGGTGATACTAAACGATTGCAAGCTTAATCGTGAAATAGTCCGAAATAGATTAGCAATATCTATCGTTAATCCAGAGTTGGTTACTCCAATGTTATTGGAAGATGGAATGTTTGGCAGAATCATGGGAGAAGCTATATATAGCTATGAGTGTAAACCAGTTGAAGTACAATTAGCCAGATTTAATCAATGCACTCTAGAACTGCCAGTGTCTTACCAAGGAAAATTGAGATTTGTTATGCCAGTAACCAGAAAGTTACTTGAGGAAAACGCTAAACCTCAACCAGCTATATGTAACCCGGCAATATCACCATTATACAAAATAAATGACATGTGGATATCTTTGCCGGAAAGAAAACCATCTACACAACGGGTAGAGACTCTGGAGGTAACTAAATTAAAGGATAATCTGGAATTCAAGTCATTAGACGAATTAGTAAAAGGAGGGATTTATACTCCCGACGATATCGAGGAAGCAAGAAGGACATTGCTATTCCCACAAATCAGAGACAGAGGTATCACGGAGATTATAAGAACAATTTATCATGATAATTTGATACGACCAGATTACAATTTATTATTTGGACCGGAACACTATAAAGAAGCAGCAAAGAACGTAATGATGAAAATATGGGGACGATTTACCAATTTTGGTATTTTCGTCGCGGGATGTTCAGGAATTTACGCAATATTTGTAATTTTAAAGCTGATAATTACACAACTGATGTCAACATATAGCATATTCAAAATTGGGGGATGGTCATGGAAACTGCTATTAGGACTATGTCCTATGTGTGCAGAGTTTGCATTATTCAAACACCACAGAAAGGAAATTAAAGAAATTAGACAGAAACATTTGGTGAAACATGAAGTAATTGGAACAGAAATGGAGGAGTATTCGAGTTATCGGGACGATAACAATTCAAAGGGAGGAGGTAATGGAGGCTCTCGTGAAACATCTTCAAGATCAAATCAATCACGAAAACAAAACTACAACAAAAAACCGAATCAGCAACAAAGAAAATCGAGATTTAAGGAATATCTTCCTCCATATGACCAATCAAAGGAAATCTACGGGAGAAAACAATCCTCAGAAGGAGAATATGACAGTTCCGACCAAAAATTCGACATAAAGTCACCCAGATTCAAGAGAAGTCCAAGATATGTACAATTGCCAGCTTTGAGGAGTTTACCATCCGCTCCAAACGAAGGGCGGGAACAGTCAAGGGAAACAACACTCAGAACAGGACGACACCAATGGAAAATCGGTGAAGATACCATATTTAATAATCTGACATGTTCAACATTGCCAGAATTACCTAAAGTGCACTATCCAAAGGAAGCGCTAGAATCAATTAAAGCTAAATTTAAAGAGTATAATCCTCAACTGAGTGATCCTGAATTACTGGAAGCAGAACAAACGAGAGCCAATACAATCGGTATCTCGCACGATACTATCTTGATGGTCAATAATCCAGTGAACTTGGATAAAAAGCCAATGATAAAAATAAGAGTGAACCGACATACAGTTAATGCGGTGATAGACTCAGGAGCAGATGGTACCATAATTGAAGCTAAATTGTTAAACCATCATGAACTGCAATCGCTAAAACCGGCAGGAGTAAATTTAACAGGAGCAAACGGATCCTCATTAAACGTAATAGGGTCATTATCATGCCAGATTAAGCTATGTGACCAGGAGCTCCATCACGACATCATAGTGATGAGAAGTCTCCCAGCCGAATGTCTATTGGGTATGGACATCCTAAAAAGACTTCGAGGAGTAGTATTCGATTGTGCATCTGGATTGTTAATCCGAGCCCGAGGTAAAAAGAGAAAAATTTACAACGATGACACAGCTTATATAGATCATACAACTATCATACCACCCAGAGCAGAAACAGTATGCTTTGTAGCTACAAGCAATAATTGGGAAGGTGAAGTTGTATTTGAACCAGACGAAAGATTTTCGGAGAAATACAATATACCAGTTACGCATAGCGTAGGTTTAATAGTCAATGGCAGAATACCAATCAGGGTACCCAATCTGGACATTAAACCACTTTACCTATATCCAGATACCAGAGTGGGCAGAATCTG
Organism: Schmidtea polychroa; assembly: GCA_959609185.1. Taxonomy (NCBI): domain Eukaryota; kingdom Metazoa; phylum Platyhelminthes; order Tricladida; family Dugesiidae; genus Schmidtea; species Schmidtea polychroa. The sequence continues at coordinate 28,138 of CAUHTR010003377.1, forward strand.
GAAACAAAACGAACCACAAGCCACGGGAGAAGGGTCGATACTCACCGTAAAGGCAGAAGAAAGAGATCCAGACATTGAGTACTATGATGCACCAACAGCAAACAGCAAAGTGCTAACTAGAAAGGAAAACATTCAAGTAAATATGTTATTAAGGAAATATGACCAGGTATTCGCGAAACATGAATACGATCTGGGAAAGACAAACTTGTTAGAACATGAGATTGTTCTCACCAATACAAAACCTATAAAGTTGAGACCATACCGTATTCCATTCAGTCTGGAGGAATCAGTAGATAAACAGGTGAAATTGATGTTAAAACATGGCATAATCAGGCATAGTAAATCACCATATCAATCACCAATGATAGTGGTGGCCAAGAAGGATGGATCAGTACGATTATGTAACGACTATCGCATGGTTAACGAAGCAACATGCAAAGATAGCCATCCATTGCCATTGTTAGATTATATCTATGGACGTATGAGAAACGCTAGGTTCTTCTCAGTAATGGACGCCCAAAAGGGATTTTATCAAATTAAGTTAAAAGATAAGACTATACCAATAACAGCGTTCTCTACGAGTATGGGTCATTACGAATATAACGTAATGCCATTTGGACTCACAGGAGCTCCAGCCACATTTCAAAGAGCAATGAATTTGATGCTCATGGATGTACATCATGCGATGGTATACATTGACGACGTCATAGTATTCTCGCCAAATTTGGAAAAACACTTGGAACATTTGGAAGATGTGTTCAAGAGGTTGATCAATGCTAACATGAAAGTGAAACCAACCAAATGTAAATGGGCCGAACCAGAAGTGGTATATGTTGGCCATATTATATCACGAGACGGGGTTAAACCCGATCCAGCTAATGTCGAAAAGGTAAAGAATTTCCCGGAGCCTAAAACCGTTAAACATATCAAAGGGTTTTTAGGTCTAGTTGGATACTACAGAAAATTCATTAGAAACTTTTCGGTTATAGCTTTTCCACTCACGCAGTTAGAAGGCAAAAATGTCAAATTTGTGTGGGGAACAGAAAAGCAAGAAGCATTTGATATGCTCAAGGAAAGACTCATCAAGCCACCTATATTGCGATTTCCAGACTTTGAGAGACAATTTTTGGTTATGACAGATGCCAGCACTCGGGGCATAGGTGCTGTGCTAGGTCAGAGAGATGACCTAGGTGATGAGTATGCAATTGCATACGCTAGCAGAGGATTAAAACCGCACGAAAGAAACTACGCAGTGATAGAACTAGAGGCTTTAGCAATTGTGTATGCTATAACCCAGTTTAGGACTTATCTATGGGGTCGAAAGATCATAGTGTATACCGATCATAGACCATTACAGTGGCTGACGAAACACACAATGGATACATCAAAACTGGTCGGATGGGCATTAATTTTACAGCCATATGACATAGAAATCCATTATAGAAAAGGAGATCATAATGGAAATGCAGACGCTTTATCGAGAATGGACCAGGAGGAGGAAGCAGAGGATGTGAAGGAAGGACGTCTCGAAGGGACTATCTTCACACTGACTCGAGAAGCCAACCGGCTGGCTGATTTAATGGAGGCGCAAAAATCTGACGAAGAAATCAATGTTATTCGTCAAGCCCTGGAAGCGAAATACGTGCCCACAGAATTCGCGAAATACTGGGAAAAGAATAAAGACAAATTTGTGCTGGAAGAGGGATTAGTGAAATACTCAGATGTAAGAGATAACGTTATAATGGTTACTAAGAAATACCGTGAAGCACTCATGTTGCAGTATCACGATGGAGCCTTAGGAGGCCACCTGTCATCTAGAAAAACATTGTCAAGGCTAAAACAAAAATATTTTTGGCCCGGTATGAAACAAGATGTTAAAACCTGGTGTCAGACATGTAAGATCTGTATCACCAGAAGAAATACGGGAAAGAAACCACACGTACCAATGAAGCCAATGCCAGTACCATCCACACCTATGGAAATGACGGCAATGGACGTGTTAGGGCCATTCAAAGAATCTAATAGCGGAAACAAGTACATATTAGTTTTCTGCGACTACTTGACTAAGTGGCCAGAGGCCTACCCGATGCCTAATCACAAAGCTGATACCATAGCTAGAATTTTCGTTGAACAAATTGTCTTTAGGTATGGAGTACCTACAAAGTTATTAACGGATCGGGGAGCCGATTTCATGAGTAATTTGCTCAAAGGAATAAATGATTATTTCGGAGTTTTAAAGTTGAACACTTCCCCATATCACCCACAGACGGACGGGCTAGTAGAACGATTTAATGGAACATTAGCTAATATGTTAGCATCATATGTAAATTCAGGGCAAACGGATTGGGACATCCACATACCATCCTGTTTATTTGCATACAGGAATGCAGTACACGAAGGAACAGGTGAAACACCATTTTACCTAATGTATCTGAGGCAAAGTAAAATGCCAGAAGATCTGTTGTTTTTTCCGAAGGCCACACAGTACTTGGATCAGGAAAACTATCTGATGGAAATGAGGGAAAGAATGCAGGAAGCATGGGCCAGTATAAAATATAATCAGGAGGCATCCAAAGATTATCATGACCGAAAAGCCAAGGATCATGGCATATTGGTTGGAGACCAGGTGATGTTGGAAAGTCATTATAACAAGAAAGGCTTATCACCAAAACTCATGCGAAATTTCAAAGGGTCATACGAGGTATTGAGAACCACAGATACAAATCTCATATTACAACTTGTAGCCAACAGAAAAGCAGAACCAATAATGGTGCATGCTAATCGGTGTAAAAAGTGCGAAATCTCAACAAAAGGAACCTCTGGAAATCCAAAAGTAAAGGCACCAGAGAAACAAGTGAAACCAAACACTACCGAAGAACCACAAGAACACCGATACCCATTGAGATCAAGGGGTGTTCCAAAATCGGTAACCTTTTTGTTGATAATAAGCTGTATGATGACTTTGGCAATGGCAAAAAGGGACAGAAAGGCATATTTTCAGCCTATGGCTATGCAAGTGGAACACTTACATTTTATAAGAACGTATCATGGAATCAGCATACTCACAACGTGCGACAATGCTATAAAATTCAATTTACATTTCTACAACAAGTACTTGCGGATCCGCCAACTCAATTCAGAAGAAAAAGAGTGGGATTTATATGATTTAAAAGCCGAGACGGATTATAAACTGCACATCGCAGCATCAAGGTTATATCAGAGTGGTTGGTATACCTATCACGTATCAAATTGGATCCTACGGACGGCAGATTTCACAAATCGCATATCGATATCCTACGAAAGGGATAAAGTAAAGTTTAGCCAGCAAATTAGCAGGGAGGAGAAGGTGAAAATCTGTATTCTAGACGGATCTACTACGAGAGAAACATTATGGTTAGACCAGAACTCTCCCTCCCAAGAAATGTATCTAAATCAGTATGTAGAATATTCGGTTCTAGTTATAGTCCGAGGAAACGGCAGGACGATAGATGGTTCGAGGTATTCGAGGAGATATTACCTTTGAAACAGCCAGTAATAACGAAAATACCCCCAAAAGTAGTCAGGGAGAACATGGTGATACATCCCGCGATGTGGCAACATCTTAGACAGTTGCCACCGATCAAACAACTATCTTGTTCAACGACCCCAAACCTGACAAACTGTTGTGATTGTAATGCCATCACAAACTTTAATGCAGGATATATCCTGAAAATACCCATAGGGGTATGGATTACGGTATCGGCCGTACTATCGCTAGTAACTACACTGATAGCTATGGGTATTTGGACCAAGCTATATTTTAGACAAGCCATAAGGGCTTACGATGGAGTACTGATGTCGCAATTATGACAATTACAGACTCCCCCGAGGGAAAAATCACATATAAATATTTATATATATCTTAAAATCTATATTTACGTAGAGCTCCAGGTAGCATTAAAATTCAGCATATGTAGATCTTTTATAATAAGACTCATGCATATCTTTTTAGCCTATTATGGCATATCAGTATATCTGATATTATGGTTAATGATTTTTATTTCAGGAATGCAGAGCCACCCAATATCCCAATACCAAGGAAGGCATAGCATTATACGTGCTACAACCTTGCTAAAGGAAAAACTCATTTACAAAAACCTGGAGAAGCAGGTAATGGAACAAAGCAGAAAAGGCCAAAGGCACTGGTTTTACGGACATTGTTCAGGCATACCCAATAATTTCAAATTCGACGAGGCCCCAAAGCGTCAAATGATTATCTCAAGAATCCCGGGCAAGCATAACGGCAGTATTAGGCTTACCGAGGTCATGCCTGAGTTTGGCAGACATAGTCTGACCAATCACCTGTGGATACACGCCATTAACAAACCATTTACGGTTTATGTTCCTGGCGCCACCAACCCTATTTTGCTGCAAAAGCACACAACCTTCGAAATAGAAAACGGGGATGGAAGGGAAAAGAACATCTCACTGTTATGTGAAGGAATAGATACCATCATAGCAATGGAAATTCTAGAACCTCACAGAGAAACACAAACGAGATGGGTTAATGACCCAAACTGGACATATAATGTCAACGATAACGACATTAAAACATTCAAGTCTTTTGTTAGACAGCGTTTGGACCCTAGACAAGAGGATAACCTCACCATTTTCGTAGCAGCTCACTACGCTACATTACGACAATTCTTGAAACCGGCAATTGTGGCCATCTCAATCTCACATTTCAATGGCGATCTGATACTCAACACGAGAGTTACCCCCAGAGCCCAGGTCAAACATTACCAATCGCATGCGCATGGTATGACCGAGAAACAAATAACAGGACAGTTCGACGGAGAAGACTGTGCCGAAAGAATTAGAAAAATCTGCGATGGGAAGATCATCGTGGGATTGCTAGTAAAGGACCTATTAGAAGTAATCAGATTCCCAATGCAGCGCGCACTCGGAATCCGTGAGTTAGGCGCAGCTAAATGCCTCGAAAGTAGAGACTTAAAGAAATGCAACGGGTATTACCGTTTGGCATATCTGGCAAAAGCAGTCACTGGTAAAGAGGCACATCACTTCTCGGACCTACAAACGGAGAATGATGTCACAACCATTAAGGAGATTTACGACAATTTACGAGACATCTGGGTTGATGACATTTCACCAGACACCCGGAAAGAGGTGGTGTCTTCACAAATACAGCAGATGGAACCCGGTACCTCAAGCAGGCAGAAACCTCTAGCTATGGAGAGCTATGTGAAAGAAGATATCCCTAGGTCGAAGTTGCTGAAAATAGTGGAAGAAGATTCCTTGTCGCCGCCAGCCATTTCAATTGCTGATGAAGACGACTATGCCACTTGTGAGAGTGCAGACGATAACTGCCTCCAAGTTACCCTTACCAATGACGGTAGAGTGGTGAATTCGGCTAAAATGAAAATAGACAAACCACAGCCAGCAGAAAAGTTAGTTGAACGGGTCACCAAGATCCTGAAAGCGTTGGCCCCGTTGGGTGAACCCAAACAAGGTGCAGAAGGAGGAACATTACCCCAAGCTGTAGCACCATTACTTAAGCTACAAGATTTGAAGTTTAAAAAGAAAACAACGGAACCCCCCCCCAGAAAGAGGACAAGGAGAAAAATGTCCCTACCTCTGCAAAAAGGAAAAAGGAGATTTCTAAGAGTACGAAAAAGAAAATGCCTAGGATATCCATCCAGGATGAGGATGACGATCTCTTAGAAACCCACTATCAGCCACCAGATCCTGCGTTGACCAAGATATTGGCAACGAAGAGTGAACCCACGATTGCAGGAGAGCCTATTATCGTGAAGGAAGGCGAGTTCGTCGGAAGGGGCAACTCAATCAAAATACGGGAAGATCTCGACAGGGAAAATCCTAGTTGGTGGCAGAGACCCGACAGCAAATGGAAACCGCGTATCACGGAATACGACGGAGGCCCAATCCATGAAGTAGCCGTGTCCAATTTCCCGATTACGGAGTATTGGAGGCTAATGAGGGCTCGTACATTATCTCCTCAATTGTGTACAAAGAGGTGAGTACACGGGAGACTTTGGTGGTCAGTTACAGGCCTGACATTGTAGAACAAAGGATCCGTAACGAAAGTGCCAAGGTCATGAAAAGGAGAAAATACTAGCAATTCGGCTATGTGTTCAATGGACCTAGCAATTTGCTATACGTCCTCAATCCCAACACCTTCGACAACTCAATCCAATCCAGATATTCAAATTGATAGACATTATGAACAACATTTGATTAATCTGATTTTTGATTTTGTTTAACAATCTTTGATTATTTTGATTTTGACTTTGATTACTTTATATATATTTTAATCAGTTGTTTTATTTTATTTTATATTTTTATTTTTTTTGTATCAGCTGCAATTGTCTTATCTTTACCGCTTTAATTTTCGGGACGAAAATCTTGTTAGGGGGAAGACATGTTGGGGTTCAGTAGGAACCGAAATTGAAGGTTCGAAATTAAATAATAATTAAAATAATAATTAATTACTAAAATATGAAGTAAAATAAAAATAGTATTTTAAAATTACCAAAAATAGAAATTAAACACTAAAATTAAAACTAAAATATAATTAGTAATAAATAATTACTAAAAATAGAATTATAGAAATTATTTAAAAATATATAATAAAAATAGTAATTAAACATTAGAATTAGGTAAGTAAAAATTATATAAATAGTAGATAAAAATTAGATTGGAGGACGGAAAAAGATCGGACACAACAGATAAGTAGTTCAAAAAGTCGATATAAATCGAAACTGATTTGCTCGCATTAAGCGACAGAAAATTTACATTAAATTTGGACAGACCATCATTTGATAGTCTTAGTTGATCAACAATTATTGATTAAGAAACATTAACAAATAATTTGGAATTTTTATTTTCGCTTATCTCTAACTTCTATCGAAGAATTAATTTAAGAAAAAGGGAAGAATAGATTAACAAGTTCAACAACCCATCTGAGGTTCATATTCATTTTCGGATTATCTTATAGTTAGTATTATTATTGTTTTATTCTTGAAAATATTTATTTACTTATTTTAACTAAATAAAGGGACAATATAACGTCATCACTGATTTTTGTGTTGTATCGTTATTTAATATTAATATTCATTTGAAAAGAGTTAACCAATTTCTGGGTTGACTCTATAGCGTAAAATTTGGTGATCTACCCTGTTTCTTTTCCTTACACCTATATCGGGCTGTTGGCGCATTTAGGGCCAGCCTTGATCCTTAGTAACACTCTTTAGGGCGGTTTGAATAACCGTTTTCTGTACTTAGAGAAAGCAGCGTGTTGTATTTATATATACATATTTAAACGTGTAACTAACCTTTTATTGATAAATAAATATTTAAAACATATCTCTTATTTATTTATTTATTTACCTACACGCGTAAATTATTTACTTGGAGTCAGATAGAACGTTTTTGTGTTAGTTCGAATACATACCCATCGAACCTAACATATTACTAAAATGGCAAAATTTGAAATGTACTTTTTTGATTATATAATTTTAAAATCATTCGAAATATCCAAAAGAATTTTACTAGCTATTGTCGTCTAGTGGCATAAAAACGATTTCCCTATTATTCTAAATCGATGGGAAAACAAATATATATCCAAATAAAATCGCTCACATTATTTGTCATAATTCCATTAATACAATCCAATTCCGAATTTGTTTCATTTTCTCTCCCGATATCATCAGTTTTATCAATGTATTTCGGCATTTCGACCGTTTCAATTGAACAGGTTTCCATTTCTACTTTTATATTAGTGGAATAATTCTTAGAATCATCAACTCCGGTTGTTTCTTCTATCGGTCGCTTTTGCATATTTTCAATATACTCACAAATTCCCGGGTTTGGCAAGAAATCAATTCCATCAACTGTTCCACCGTGCAAAGACGTGTAAACATTTCTACGAAATATTTCATCGTTTGTGTTTTTTGAATTGAAAAACGATGAAATTGGATCTGAAAGATTTGGTTGGTACAAAAGAAAAATAAGACCTTGGATTACATCAATCAAGCCGAAAGATCTGGTATTTTAGAATATAAACAATCTCGGTTGAAAATGAAAATTACCTATTCCAATTATCAAACAAATTCAAACAAACATTATGATATCCTTCACCATGTTCAATATTAGGATGATATATATCAGACAAACAGATAACGTTTGGAAACTCACGGGGATAAGAAACTAATTGAATCTATTTACTCATGAAAATGAGATATATTCAATCATTTATTACTTGAAAAAGAAACTTTGCAAATTGGTATAATCCTTTTTTAGGACAAATCTCAACTATAAACGACGAAATATCTTCTGGATTATAAGATTTAATTTTAGCTTGATTTTTTGTGGCTTTTTCAATAGTTTTCAATAATAAAAAGAATTCCTTTGTTGGATTAGAATTTATAGGTTTCTATAAATAAATAGATATATGGACATATAAATTCATAAAAATTAAAAAGTAAATTGAACCTTGTTCATTATTATTTAATTTTACACATTAAATTTTCAAGGTCTAAATTCGATTTTAAATCTATGAAATTTAAAATCCTGATAAAAATATTTCAAAGTCAGTACAAATAATTTTGAAAAACTATGTATAAAAACAAATGGCTATAAACGAAATTAAGTTACATGAATTTAAATTTAATAATGGATTGAATTTCCTTTATATTAATTTGTAGAACATTTGTATGATTTTAAAGTTTGCCACTAAGAATTTAAAATTTTTAAATAAATGTGCTTTACTATTATATTATTACATTTTCAATTTGAAAAATGTCGAATTGTTTAATATTAAATTTCTTCTAAAATTTTCTGAAGTATCTCAAATTTAAGCTATTGATTATTTTTGAAAAATAACGTGGGGGAGGGGGTATCTAGATCTGAAGTGCACATAACTACCTACTATCATTAAACTGAATTCCATTGTTTGTACAACAGCTCCTACCTAAAATTTCATCTAATATTAGACGCAAGCAAAATGTACCCTAACCAATTCGATTATGACGAAACTAATCAAGTTGGATTAAACTGTTGATGAGGAACATGACGACGGTTCAATAATTGTGCGGCGAAAATAACTCAGAACTCGAACACTGTCCAAATTAATTGTGAGTATGGTTAGTGTCGGAGCCAATCACCCAACAACTCACGACAAAATGCAAAGATCATAAGAAAAATAAATGAACAGTTAATTCACTAAAACAAATTTATAAATAATTGTTAGAAATAGATTGTAATTGTTTCGACAGAGGGGTCACATCTTGTGTGCAGAAATCATGGCACAGAAATTTGCCGCAGGTTTAGAAAATACAAACGCTGTGTAATTCATCTATAAGTGACACACTGAATGACGCTTGCACAACTCAATATATATCCTGTCTACTATAATATGGTCGACCAAAAGGTAATTTGTCAGTTATGTCTCTGTCATGAAGCATAAGGAATCTGGCCGTTTACGTTGCGACCTCGACCAAAGTATATCTTGTTTTATATTGCGGATACGTTTAATCGTTTATATTTTTCATGATAATGACAAGCTAAAAAGCAACGGATCAGATTTAAGTTAGGCTTATCCCAAAAACACAACGAGGATATTTAACTATGACTCTGTTCTTTGTAGAAACCTAAAAATATAATATTATTTCGAGGTTTGATATCCAAGTTTGAGTTGATGCCGGCCAACAATAATATAGGGCAAAAAGTTTGTAATTATATGTCAAATCTACTCATACTGATTCACAAGTGACAATTCCGAATCGCCTCGCGTTTACACAGCCAAATAAATGTCCGTAATGCTACAAATTATGGTGAGAAATATCACTAATCTTGACATCTCTTGTTCATAAGGACATTTCTTCTTCAGCTCATAGGGCGTCTATGTCCACCTGTAGCTGCGTGTCTTCTGGAATAGGGAGTGTCCCAAACGGAACAACTCGATAGGTTCCTTTTGGTATTGGCCGTTTCTCCCTTGGGGCCTGAGCACTCAAAGCGTGAGCTGCAAACAGGAATGCCTCTAAGGCGGCAATCTCAACTCGACGTTTCTGATTGCGTTCGGCCAGAGAAGGACGCTTTCGCTTCTTTGAGTTTACCGTTGCAGATTCAGTTGAACGACTCTGCAGTGAAAGAGGAGCCGTCTCCTTGGTTATTATTGTCGACGCACATTGTCATTTCGATGTCCCAGATAAGACCGATTCGGTAATCGGTGAAAATTCGAATCCGTGCCCCGTACAATTTGTCGAAAGTAATTGCTGCTCATCCGTTCGAAGATGTAATGGGAACACGTTAGTCCCATCTTTAATCGGGTATTCTCGTACCCTTCTCCTCAACTCTGATTCAGAATACACTTGATGTAAGGCTTCGGATTGCGCCTTAATCGTCAATCGCTGACAGCGACTTTCCTCGAGGAAACTGTCTCTGCAGTGCTCCAATCGCAAGATCTTTGTTTTCTCCTCTTTCATCTGTGGCGGAGAGAACCACGTGTATTTGAGTGTCTTCAATGCGCTTATTTAGAACCTTGATGTGTTCCTGTAATTTTTTAATATCTCCGTTTTTATCCGAGAAATGGTTTTGTCTGGTTCATAATTGTTTATACAAAATTCTGTGTGATTATCTAGAGTGGATAACGTAATTCTATCTGTTCTATTGGTTTAACATCAGCATTATATGTAAGATCGACAGGTTCGTCTAAACAACCAATATAAACTATCTCAGTCCACCTACTATTATCAACGGTAATCCCGATTGGCATCGACAATTTAGAAAAGTTTGATCTTGGTAGATAATTGACAGTAATTGTTTAAATTTTCGGTTGACCGGATGGGTGAAATGTTTACAACAAATTCGATGTTCATGTGGGTCAATTCGAGATTTCTACTAGCGCGAAGGTCGTGTAATGAGAATTATATCGGTTAACAAATGATTACCAAATCTGTGCATCAAAAATTGATTTGTTCACTTATACGCATAATGCTACTCTTACGCTTGTGGAAATGAAAGTGTCACGTCGTCCGATAGGAAGTCTGGAAACGGAAATACCTATGAAATTTCCGACGATATTGGGATATTTTATAGTAGAAGATCTGAGGATTTCCTAATTACTTAGTCAAAGATTGATTTGAAAATTTTAACAACTAAAATACGATGAATATTTTAAAAGTTCGAATTTTCTCATGTAAGCCATATGTCCTTTTGAATATAATTGCTATCGAAGGTTATGAGCTGGATAGTGGTTTCTCAGGATTTCTATTATGAACATATTTCTCCTCCGTTCGCTTCTCGGTGACGACACCCAGTTCTATGGTATTAATTTTACTGTCACACTCCAACATTACTGGCTTCTCCACTTACCATAGATCACCTGGGAACCATCGGTATTGCTACCGACCGTTTCCAGACCACCACGATAGACGGATCTACTCAACTCGTCAAAACAGAAACAAAAATATAAAAATCGAATTATTAAACATTTGTAAATGAATTCATTATGTTTTCAATGATACGAATTACAATATATCAAATTTACCTGGTGACCATGCCCTTTGGCTCAGAATATGATATGCCGCATCCGACTTCTGTGTCAACTGGAATTTATTTCTCAACCACATTCACTACGGAATAATTCAATTGCTCGACATCACAAATTTTTTTCTCATACTTCTACTATCCTCATCTGGAAAATCGCACATTCTTGAAAAATGACATTTTCAAATCATTATTCTTGTCATTTCGGATCATGGGCCATCATATTCGGAGTCCACAAACGGCATCGTTACCAGTCCTGTGAAGAGAAAAGTCGAGAAATTTCTATTAATATAATATTTTTATCTAATAAATCTTGTGTTACAATAAAAGTAATATTCATTAATACACATTTATAACCTGAATAAAAATAAAACTATTTACTTGTTCTTCCTGGTTATGGTTTAAAACAGCCATGGCCAACCGGTGGCCCGGACACAATTTTAAACATCAAATCAATAATTGTCTTTTTTAGAATTCATATTCGAATTAAGTATGTTTTTAATTTAGAAAATTGATTCTAAGTTTACTTGAATCGTAAAAACGAGTTATATTTATTTAAATGAATTTATTGTGGCCCGTGATAGTATTTTTCCGAAAATTTGGTCCTTCGATTGATCTGGGTTGGCCACCACTGGTTTAAACGGTTAAGCTAGATTCGGTGTATGAACTTTTATGGTAATTATTTATGTGAAATCTGTTGGTCATCTTCAAATTGTTAGTCTCCAAATGATTCTTAATCATGTAATAAGTTTGATTATCCTGTAAAGATTTGATAGAGTTCGTAAATAGTTCAATGGGTTTGTCTTGTAATAAGCTTTGTAGAGTTGATCTGTAACAAGTTTTATAGATTTTATCTATCTATTAAAATTAAATTTTACCTGTAACAAGTTTTATAGAGTTGAGGGAATGACCAAGTGGTCAGCCTTATATAGAATATTTTGTCCAATCAGGACTGAGTTAGGTTGTATTTTTGTTGTTTTTCTTATTTTTTACGTTTTAAATGTTTTTCTTGGGTTATTTATTTATTTTATTTTGTTAATTTATTTATTTATTTAATTCTTATATTTCTTTATATTTTTTTGGATTTTCGTTAGTGATTCTATGTGTAATTGGCTGTTTTTATTTTAATTTTCTTTTCGCTTTTATTTAATATTTTTATGCAATTACTTTATGTTTTCGCATTTAGATTTTATTCTCCTATTTCCTATTTTTATTTAATTATTTTTCTTTTTGTCTGTTGGCTATGGTTGGTATTTTGTTCCTTTTTCTGGTGATTTCTATTTTTTAATTGTTTTGTCTTTATTCTAATATTTGTTTAAATTTTCCTTGGTGATTCCTTCAACTCTCCTTACTGTAGGGTTTATTTTTTATTTAATCTTTTTAATAATGAATTTTTGCTTATTAATTTTTATTTCGTGGCTTCTCATACACCCAATCCAGCCCAACAAATAGTTGAAAAAACATGACAATGATAATACAAACAAAATGATTAAAATTTTAACAACATAATAATAAATCAATTGAATAATAATATGGGACAGCAAATAAATACAACGACATATGTTAATGCTTTAAATAAATAAATAAAATTTCCATATGTTAACGCGAATGAAAAATAGTATAAATAGCTACCCGAATACAATAGTGGTCGCCCAAAAATTTTTACCACTTCTACAGTAAACTGAAAAGGAAAAATCCTTATTAATTTTTAAAATAGAACACGACACAACAGAAACGTTCAAAAAGTAGCATGAAACACAACACGCATATATAACATATAACACGTATATAGCACGCATCATTCTTTTCAGTGAGATTTTTTTAAAAGGAATTTGTATTGGTAAATATTTTGTGTTTTGAAATAAATATTTTACTAACCCGACTTTGTTTTCATATTAGATAGACCTATATAGTCAGCAGTGCAACGTTGGGAATCTCAAATGGTGAGACCTCAACGGAAACGTTTCGAATTGGAGAAACCAAACTTGGGAAAATAACAGCATAATTCACAAAGAGTCACCTCAAAGGTAATGTACAACCAAACGTTCATCGAATGTTTCGAGATACATTTTACCCAGAAAGCAGATTTTCGTGAAGTTTTTGGTTAGGAGAAACGATTAAACTTTATATGCGCTATCCAAGTAACACAAAGTAAATCCAACAATTTACCAAACGTGGTCATCTTAGACAGGAATACCGTTTCTATTATTCTTAATTTCAGTTTACTTGTATATTAAATCAGATACTTAATAACTTTAATTGTAATTTTACTAAAAATCTTTACATTAATATAGAATGAAAAAATCTTAAATCATTAGAAAGATACAAATTCGCTATAAATTACCTATTATATGATAAAATTTACAATTTTTAGCAAGCTTTATTTTAAAAATTTTAATTAAATAAATATTAATTATAATAACAAATATTTATTTAAATAAAATTATAAAAATAAAGTTAATTTAAAATTGTGACCTTAAACAAATGTTATTTGAACGGAGCTTGTTATTATTACTTCTAAATTATGTTAAATCAGAAGAGGAATTGAAGGATTGTCCCACTTCATATTTTAGGGATGATGACTCAAATTGTAAGAAATGCACCGATTTTTGCAAGGATATTAATACAAGTTAATAATATTTATAAATTTAAAAATAAGGAATAAAACTAATTTCAACTCTTCAGAAAAATCAGTTAAAGAAAATTGTGGAAAATTGTGTCCAGGTAGTTTTATTGAATTGATTTTTTACGTTTTCAATTTTTCAATCTCCATTATCCGAGGTAATATGTTGCCCCCACCCTTTTGGAAAAAGTGAAATATGGATAAATGAAAATAATCCGTTAATCAACTAATTAATTTCAATTCCATATTTTTGTTTTGCATTATAAAGGATTTTTCATTTAATCATTATTAATCATTATTAATCATTACACATGTCGGCAATATTTGGAATTGGATTTTAATCAGATTATTAATTTAATTTATATTAAAGGTTACAAATATATTATTGAGTTATTTTATTGTAAACTTATTGAAATATTTATCTGAAATATATTTATGTAATAAACAAATAAGTCACGTTAGTCAATCAAATATAATTTATCAATTTCATTAATTTTCTCAACGACTTTTTTTGTGCAAAAATCATGTTTGTAAGATATTTTTCCAGTATAAGAATTTTCATTTTAGAAATTTTTTTAAAAAAATACTTTAATCTTTAATTATTTTTACAATATATTTTAACCAAGATTGTTAGAAATATAAATTAAATTCAAATTTTATTTATTTTTTTTGTTACTGCTTTTTTACTTTGTCATTTCGATATCCTAGATCGTTGGAATCGAAATGGATTTGCTTACCATTCTTTGCGTGGTCCTTTATGAAGTTGACGAATAAGCTTTCGTAAATAAAATTCATTTAATACATCTTCATGAAATCCAACTAGTCTTGATCATTAGTGGATGTAAATTTAGCTAGAACAATCTCAAGAGGGAACACTGCAATAATAAACATTTTAAATCAGACCTGCACAACATACGGTCTGTGAACACTTTCTAGAAAGCTCCTAAAAATAGTCAGAAGAAATTTATATATTTAAAAAATAAATCTAATCTATATTGCATATGATACCAATGTGTTATAGGATTATCACATATTCAATAAATTTGGTTTTTCTCAACTATTATATTGACATTTTTGATTTATAAGTTGTGGAGACCTATTCTGAATAGTTAATTCTCTAATCTTGTAGTTGGCATGTGCTTTGCTATCATGTGTCCTGAAGTTACAGGGGTGCGTGGAAGGGGTAGAATTATATGCCGAATTTGGTTACCCGATCTATTATATTGTCCATAATACCAAATTTATTGTGTCAAATTCGAGTGGGTAGACATAAACACGTGAAGAAAATGATACACCACCAGTCATTAAAAGAATGACTCATTAATGAATTATACTTTTTTCAAAGAAGAAAAATACATTCACTACCTTTGTGTTATTCAAACCAGGGCTCCGGGTGACGATTCATACTTTTTCAAGAAACTTGTGCCAAAATGTTATGTTCTAAATATTTTGTAACACTATTTAAATAAACTTATTTCAACATTTATCAAATTAATTTATAAATACAGGTGACCCTCCTATAACACGATAGATAGGTTTCAAGACAACGGCGTGTTGTGTGAAACCGTGTTATATGGGACCCAGGGCCAATATAAAAAAGTGAGTTAGGTTCCAAAAATTAAAATATATACAAATATTTTTTAAGGTACATATAAATAATTTCAATTTTATTAAAAATAATTAAACATACATGGCAATGATTTAATTATAAGATAACGCCAATCAAACATTCCTTTCACGATATATTTCGACAGTTTTCCTGTCATAATCAGGAAATGTAAGATTTAAAAACAAAACAAACAAATTATTATAAGAACTTTTATTACTTCCAATTTCACCACTGACTATTTTTTCCATTGCATTTATTAGAGAGTTTGAAGACTATAAATCAGTAATATATCGATGTTTGTTGATACTCACGAATTTTCGGCACTGCCTTTTTCAAGTGAGTATCAATAAACATCGATATATTACTGATTTATAGTCTTCAAACTCTCTTATTAATAAAAACAAACAAAGTATTTAATTTTTATTTAATTATATTTCTTCCTCATCACTGATCGATGCAAGAACATGGATACGCTTTTTTGGTTGAATGATGTCACTATCTCCACTATCTGAATCCTTTTCATTCGTTTCGAATCCTGTCCTCTTTAAAAATTCTGTAATTTTGGATTTTTCCTCTATAGCTCGTTAAACATTTCTTGATATGGGGCCAAACAATTTTGCACTTCTCTTTTGAACTTACGGTTTCTTTCGGCAGATGGATCTGCATTCACGAAAAACGATTCTAGATTTTCCGCTAAATTTAGACTTTCCCGTAATTTTTGTCTATTTAATTTATTAATTGCACAATCTTCTTCACTACTGTGATCCTCGGAATCGACTTGATGCACAACTTCTGAAGCCATTTACAGTAAATCCTCTTCACCAATTTCTTCCTCCATAAATAAATCTTGAACACTATTATATCTTCAAAACCTTCAACTACGATCAATGCAGTAACTTCTAATATGTTATCAATTTCATTTTCTGACAATTCTGTAAAGTTTCCTATTCCAACTGGCGAGGGCCAGATTTTTTTCCAGCATCCATTTAATGTAGACTGTTTTAATTCTTTCAGCGATAATGATATCAAATCAATGCAGTTCTTGATTGAGAATTGGTTCCAAGCTACCATGACGCCAATCGATATCGATTCACTTAATGATCTTCTTATGTTATAACCTTTGAAGGTATAAATGATTCCTGGATCCAATGGCTGGATCAGTGACGTAGTGCTTTGTGGTAGAAACTCTATTTGAAGGTTGGGATGACTCAAATCTTGTGGATGTCCTGGAGCATTGTCAATTAGTAAAAGCACTTTGAAATCCAAAATCTTCTTCAAATAATTTTCTACTTCTGACACAAAGAACCCTAAAAACCATTTTCGAAACAAATCTCCTGTTATCTAAGCTTTTGTATTTGCTGTTCAATGTACCGGCAAATTGTTTTTGTTTACCACTTTAAGGGCACGGAGATTTAATAATTTATGAACGAGTAATGGTTTTGTCAGAAAGTTGTCCTCATGCATTACTGCCCAAAATTAGAGTTATGCGTTCTTTAGATACCTTAAACCCTGGTGCTGTTTTTTCTCGTTGGGATATAAATGTTCTATTAGGCATTTTTTTCCACCATAGCCCAGTTTCATCAGCATTAAAAACTTGGTCGCCTGTGTATCCTTTCTCTTCTATAATTTTTAAATTTTTTTCTGAATACGTCCTTGCTGCTTCGTGGTCAGCTGATGCGGATTCACCTTGTATTTTATTGCTGTGAATTGAAAATCGTTTTTTGAACTTGTCAAACCATCCTTTGCTCGTCACAAAGTCCGAACTGATGGAAGACTCTCCATCTTCTTTAAGGTGGTTATAAATCTTAAGAGATTTTTGTCTTATAATGTTCCCAGTCAGTGGAATCCTTTTTTAGTAACAATCGTCAATCCAAATGCTGAGAGCCTTTTCCATTTTTTCCATTATCAGTAGACGTGGATAAGATGCATATTTTGTAGATATAGAAGATCCTGCAGTAACATCAATCCTAATTTTGTTCTCATTGTTTTTAATGTTTCGGATTGTTGCTTCATTTAAATTTAATGTTTTTGCGATATGTGCTGGTTTCTCCCCTTTCATAATAAGACTCAAAAATTTCTATCTTATCATTTAGAGAAATGAATTTTCTCTTCAACGTTTTGTATTTTTACCGGACATATTAGAATTAAATCTAAAAAAATAGTAATTGTAAACAATAACGGCGAACTTTCTAGCCATTAATACAATGTGCTTAGATGGAACGTCGTAATTTCGCACAAAAAAAATAAAACAAATGACTGTGTCGATTCGATTTTTTTGTTTAATTATATTTTTTCTTTGAAATATATACAGAATTGGTTAAATTTTAAATTATAAAAAATCTGAACGTGTAAGAGTGAAATCGGATACCGTGTTATAGGAGCACTACCATAAAAAGCCTGAACGTGTTAGAGAGAAACCGTGTTGTCGGAAACCTTGTTATAGGAGGGTCACCTGTAATTGAAATAATAAAATTAATTAATTATAAATCTTACATTTTACCGCTCATTCAATCGAACGTGTGCTTTGGATTGAGTTTCCTGGTCGTTTTATTTGGGTATCATCCTTTTGATGTCGCTTTTTCGTTTATATTTCTCGACTGAGTATTAATGCTTGATGCTTCTCTCTCATGCCTTTTGTATAATTCTCAGATGTCGAAGAGCTTAATTTGATTGAAATTTCTTTGAATCACTTTGCCTATTTCTATATTTATTTTTAATCATGGCTAAATTTCCTTGCAGTTGTGCTCAATCTATTTTATTCTATATCCGATAATGGCAGTATAACTATGGCAATATAAGCGATAATGGCAAATATACATTTAGATGGTGAGAATTCTGTAGATTTCTGTTATTGACAGTACCTTTGTTCTCTTTTCTTACACGACTAATTCGATCATACAT
>CAUHTR010003378.1:0-46842 GCA_959609185.1 Schmidtea polychroa
AAACATAATTTTTAATTTATTGATTTAATTAATTAATAATTTAGGTAATACGAATAAAGAGAAAAATTATGTCAATGTGTCAATAAATCGAAATGAAAATTTACAATGTAAGTATTGATTACTTTTTTATAATTTAAAGGAAATTTAATATAAATTTTTATTTAAGTAAATGTTAATATTTTTAATTTAGTAAATTTTTATTTTTTAGTAAATAAAATTTGTAAAATAATAATAATTTGCAAATTTTTGCGTAAACATTTATTAAAATATTTCATTTAAATTATATTTTTTTTTTATAGGTATACTTTATCCAAATTATTGTTCATCGAAAGAACATGATAATAATTGCCATTCTATAATGGAGAATTATTACACGAAAAAATATTATAATAAAACTTATTTTATATATCCCGTATGTAAGACTAGTGACCCTGTAACATATAGCGTTTTTTATAATAAACATAAAAATCATTTAGATAGGTTTAATTTTAAAAAAGATGTTGTTTTTAAACGACCTTTGACTATAGAAAAAAATATTACTAATAAAAAAATTAAATTAGATACTTCTTCTTTTGAATCCCAGGTCGGATTAGAGGTTGAATCCCAGGATGGATTGTCTTTTGTTGAATCCCAGGACGGATTGTCTTTTGTTGAATCCCAGGTTGGATTGCCTTTTGTTGAATCCAATGATGGATTGGTTGTTGAATCCCAGGTCGGATTGCCTTTTGTTGAATCCCAGGTCGGATTGGTTGTTGAATCCAATGATGGATTATTCACTTCCTTTGATTCTTGGGATGGATTAAATATAATACAAATAGGGGGTAATGTTCCCATAATACAAAAAGATCTAAGGGGTACCCATCAAATATTAAGTTTAAATACTAGCGACTTAAATATAAAGGAAATAATATTTCCTGAACAATTAATTATAAAATTTCGAGATATTATTAACGAATTAGACTCCGTCAAAATTCAATTCGGAATAACAATCGAATTTGAAAAAGACGGGGAAATAAAGGTTAATAATATCTCAAATTATGCAAAGCCTTTAACTGCATCATTTTTTGATGAATGCATTAAGGAACTAAATGAGAAAATTATTAATATTACCGAGTTAGGAAGTAGTTGGATTATAAAAAATATAACAGAAATCCACTTCACCATAACAAAAATAAGTAGGTTAAGTAGATTAAGTGGTAGGAGTTTCATTGAAAGACCTACTTATCTAAAAAATAAATATTGTTTAATTAATATAAAAAACACTGATGATTCATGTTTTTATATAGCATTTTAGCTATTTTAAAATATGATGAAGTTAGTAGTTATGCTAGAAATAGGACATCGAGTTATAATTTATCTGACTTAGTATACGACCCGTTAGAATTACCTATGAAATTAAAAGACATTAGGAAATTTGAATCTAAAAATCCGGGTTTAATAATTAATGTTTTTTCATATGATAATAGCAAACAATTAACTGATAATTATGTATTAAAACATCCACATTTAGACATTATACATCGTTCCAAAGTTTTAAATGGAACTGTAATTAATTTACTACTATTAAATAAAGGAAACAATTTCCATTACGTTGCTATAAGTAATTTAAATAGGTTACTGAATTGTGGTATCAACACTACTTATCCTACACACATACAATCATTATGGTGCCATTGGTGTTTGAATGGGTTTAGGTATAAACACGCACTGGAAAAACATGAAATATTATGTAAACGTAATCAATTAGGAACAACTCTTTACACTTTCCCTCAAAATAAATTATTGCAGTTTACTCACTGGTCGAAAACAGTAACTCCTCCTTTTGTAGTTTATGCCGATTTTGAGGCTATTTTACCTTCTGATAATGTTCATTTCCAACGACACATGCCAATATCTGCTGGTCTTTTACTTGTAAATAACTTTGACGGATCTAAATCATATCAACAGTTCATAGGTTTAGATTGCGTCGAGAGTTTTTTAAGTGCTATAGAGGATATAGCATTAAATAAGGTTCTTCCTTTTTTATTATAAAATGGGTAGGAAACCAATGATTAAATTAACGAAAATTGAACAACGTCAATTTGTTAGTGCATCTGTTTGTTATCTTTGTATGAAATCTATCGTCGATCCTGTTAGAGATCACGATCATTTTTACGGGGAAATACTTGGGTGCAGCTTGTAGCACATGTAACATAAATAGGAAAATAAATAAAATTTTGCCTATCGTATTTCACAACTTGAAGGGATACGATATGCACCATATACTTAAATATGGATTAAATAAATTTAAAAATTGGACTTTAGGTTGCATCCCAATAACGACTGAAAAATTTATTTCTTTGATTGCTCATTTAGGCAAAATTAGCTTAAGATTCATTGATTCTTATCAATTTGTCAATGATTCTTTAGCTAAAGCAGTCAAAACTTTGAATTCTTTGCCTTTTTACTAATTCTGTTTTTTCTGGCACTATAGTTTCTGAAAAAGGAATCTTCCCTTATAATTTCGCTACATCTTTAGATATTCTCCAAACTACTTATGAATTACCACCAATCTGGGAAGGTGTCACTGAGCTTGAGTATGAAAAAGCTCAGGAGATTTGGGTAGAAACTAATTGCGTAACTTTATTAGATTATATGATGATCTACTTGAAACTTGATTGTTTTCTTTTGGCTGATTTCTTTCATCAGTTTCGGTTGAAATCTATTGCTCACAATAGATTGGAACCATTGAATTATTTCGGAATTCCAGGTATGTCTTGGTCTTCTGCACTAATGTCTTTAAATGAACCAATTGAGCTCATAACTGAAAACGAAATGTTTAGCTTTTATGAGGGTCGAATAAGAGGCGGTCTTACTTTTGTGAATAAGCATTACGTAAAAACCAATTAGAACACCGAGTTACTTTATATAGATATTAATAATCTTTATGGTTGGGCTTTAAGTCAATCATTACCTTGTGGCGAATTTAGTTGGGTTCTTGATGGATTTGATTTAATAATGGATGAATGTAGGAATTTAAATCTTGAATCTTTGTCTTATGGATACACTCTTGAAGTTGATCTTGTAATTCCTTCTGAGCTTCTAAATGGGCATCTGATTGGCTGCTTGTTGCATGTTCTCATATGGCTCTCCATCATGCACAACTCTGTTTTGAATTCACAATTTTGCATTGGACATTTTACAATAACTTCAGATATTTTTAAATTCACTGAATGATCCACAGAAACATCTTTAGTGAAAAGAATCGTTAGAACTTCACAATATTTTGCTGCTCCTGGACAGAATTTATCTTTTCCTTCCAAATAATGCTCAATGCAATCAGAACAAAAGTGACACCCGCAAGGAGCTTGGCAAGCTTTTATCATTAAACATTTGCAAATTCTCAACATCAATTCATTTCTGATTTCATTATCAAATTCAAATTTATTTCTCTTCATCATTTCCCATATGCTTGAAAACATTTTATCTAAAATTAACAAAATTTTCAACATTATCAACAATTTTCACAAATCATACTTATTATATTAATTATTTCCTCTGACGTTTACAATTTCAATATTTATAATTTGTATTTTAATGTAGATAAACAAACAATTTATAAATATTGTATTTTAGCTTTGAGCGTAATTCGAAATTTTATTAATGTTAATTTTCATTGTTTTTTTATTTATTTTAAATCTTACAAAATTATTTAAATTAAAATTTGATAACAAAAAGTAAAATTTTGATGGAAATTTAAATAACAGAAAATCAAAATTAAAAATAGGTCAAAATATAAAAATTAATATTTAAAAATATTAATTTAAAGAATTTTATCTAAAATTAGAATTTATTTGAACAGATTAGAAAGAAATTCAAAATCATCAGAGCAAAAATAGAAATTTAACAAAAAATCAATATTGTTAATTCAAATACCTTTTAACAAAATAACAAAAAAATTTCATTCAATTTTTAAAGAAAAAGATTTGAATAAAATTTTACTCTGTAACGCTAAACCGGTTATTAATGTATTTCAGGAATTGTGGGGTTTTAGCCTTTGATCTAATGATCTCGTTATGGTTATAAATATAAAGGGAATGATCCACAATTGGATAAGGATATTTCAATGATCCAAAAGTTAGAATAGAGTAAAATAAATAAATCAATAAACTTAATATGTGAAAATGTTAAAAATCGAAATATTTTGTCAGACTCGAATGTTTCAATAATTGTGAAAATAAATCAATTATTAAAATATTTCAAAGTTTTTCAACATTCATAAATCATAATTATAAATAATAATTATTTCCTCTTACTTTTGAAATTTCAATATTTAAATATGTTTTTATAGATAAACAAATATTTTATAAATATTGGTTTTTTAATGTTAATTTTTCAGTGTTTTTCGAATTTATTTGTAACTTAATTTCCAAACTTTGTAAAAAAATAAAATTAATATTTTTTAAAATCTAAGAAAATTATTTAAATCAATATTGTTATTGAAATTTAAATGTTATTGAAAATATTTTTTAATATGAAAATGCAAATTTTTAAAAAGATTTTGACTACAAAATGGCTACGTCTAGGAGCGGAAGGAGATGAAATGTGCCCAAATGTCATTTATAAGTTAAGTAAACAATCCAACAAACCATAATTAATAACCACCAGAATCTAAGAGATCAATTGAAAAAAAACGAGATTCATTCATGCGCATCCAACAGTAAGGTTATACTGTTATTTATGGATTTTATATTTATGTTTGGTAAATCGATATGCAAAATTCTTTAATTTTTACATTTTACTTCTTGAATTCATAAAAAATTAATAATTTTCACTTGAGCAGGTCATAGACATTTAGAGAAGTGAAACATTTAGGTTACGAAACGAACTCATATCATGACCAAAAATTCCGAATTTTGTTTTTTTAATGATATAAAAATGAAACTAAAATTTAGTTTTGAATTTCAGAGTGAGTTGAGATAGAATCGTATGACACTATGAAACCCAGGAATTGTTCACTGAGACGCAGAAAATATATGCCAAGAAAGAGTTTAGACTAGAAGAGAGTGAGTTAGATATTGATCGTGAATATAGACGAATGATATTTTGAGACAGCGGCATTAACATCAATCTGGAATGAGTGGCGCAACTACTGTGGTAGCTGATATAGCCGTGCTGTGGGGCCCGACCGACCATAAAAATCCAAAAATTATGACAAGTTTAGCACGGGCAGTCAGTCAGAAGGACGTGATGAGATGCAATAAATTTCTAGTTACGAAATTAACATTATTGACATTACAAACGAAATTCGATTGTTGTTTAGCTGTTCTTCATAATATATTATGAATATGTTCTTACTGTACATCCTGTTTTGTGCGTAACATGAAGTCAATTGTTTATTTGGTAAATGCCTGTTATACGGTGTTTTAAATTAATTAAATTAAAAACTCATTAAAATGTTTAAAAGTGCACGCTTCAAATTGATTTTATAAATGTTCAAGGATTAGTAAACAGTAATAAAACAAAAGCACTGCAACCTGTTACTTTTTTTCAACGTTGTATTTCCAAATGTATTTCCCTTTAGATTCCTCCTTTTTTCCTAATAAAATACTTGACCGAGTGTTGATAGAACTTATTAAACGACCTGGTGGAACCAACCAAATATTTAAGCCCAACAGCGCAAATTGAAGTAATAAAGATAATTTCTACTGATTTTGGTTCCGAATGATGCAGTTTCTCAAGTACACGAACTATCACAATTCTTTGATGTTATTCAGCGGATTTATACGTTATACGGATTTATTGGTTAGGTATCAAACGTTGGAAGATTCTGTCATTGTTTACAACTAAATCAAATATCAAACTCAAGGCACTGTGCCTAACAAGATGGTCATCCGGGAAGAGTGCATAGCAGATATATTGAGAGCATTGATAAATATAAATCTGATCGAGAAAACAAAAGATATAATTGAATTTGTTTATCTTCTGGTTGTGCTCACAAATATTTTTCAAAGTGTGAATATTATATCAAATATTGCTCCAGGCTGATAAAATTGACTTAATGAGTGTTTCAACTTTGCTTAAAATTATGTTTGAACTCATGTCAGCATTCAGGAACAATTCAAATGAATACTATATTGCCAAGGAATTGGCAGTCTCTCTTGCCCACCAATGGTGTGTAGAGACAAATTTTGGCTTATCGGTTTAGAGGAATGCGGGTTGTTGTAAATAAATTTGGCATACTGCCATCACAGATGATCATCTATTCACAAAGCCGAAAAGGTTACAACAGTATAAAGGTTAGATCATATTACTGTACCTCAGAAGGAGTTCATTCCGGCAACTACAGCGGCTAAAGTGGAACAGATTACCCGAACATCCAACAACATCAGAGCAACCACAGGCAAAGAGAAGAGGGAAGTCACCAGAAGATCTACCACCACCTCCAACAATATCGATAGATGAAGAAGATAAATACAAAACATGCGTGAGTGAAGCAGAAACAGCGAAATCATTCAAACCACCTACCAGCGCTGGCTACCAGCCGACGGAAGGGACAAAAGTTGCGACAGTCAAAGAAAACTAAGGACTAAAAAAATATTAAAACCAAGGTTAAAAAGATATTAAAGAAAATGTTACCGGCAAAAAGAGATAAATTCAAATTTAAATTGAAGAAGGTTGCCAAACGATCTGAAGAGCCATTGAAAGCACCATCCAAAAATGAGGAAGAAATTAAGATTAGACCAAAGAAAATATTTAACGAGCCAGACGACGAGATCATGGAAGTTGCCTTCTAACCTCCGGTCAAGGAACTGCAAGAAGTAATTCAGGTGAAGTTGGAACCCGTAGTCCACGAAAGATGTTAAAAATCTCCAAGGAAAATATAATAAAGAAACCTGTGTCGGTTGACGAGAATGGATTCGAACCAATGAGGTAGACGATAGAGGTAGACTTTGGAAACCCAGAGCCAAAGAGTACGACTGCCTACCTGTCACTACGATGGCTATAAATAACAACCAGAAGCATGATATTTATGACGTAGACGGAATCCATTACCGTCATATTAACAAGTGCCTTAGACAATGATAAACCTTAAGCAGTGAGTTTATAGCCAGAAGTTCTAAAGAAGCGGGAAAATAAACTAAAGCGACAATAGAAAATGGTTACAGCACAATGGAATTACGCCTATGCAAGGTTCTAGAACCAGATTCCGACTATCTGGATGTCTAATCAATGCAAGTTGCCCATTAAAATATATACTTTATAAAATTGATCTTTCTCGTTACGACGATGTTATATAGTATGATTTAAATATATTTAACGAATTTATGGCATTTTAGTGGTGTAATTGCTATAATTTTTGTTTATAGTAATTTATTTATCCTAGAATTATATGTAAATATTTGTAATATTATTAAAATCTTGTAAACATGATTTGGATTTTAGTATTTCTCGATATGTATAGGTTATATAGTATCATTTAATGAATTTCTGAACCTTAGTAGTATAATTGATATATTTTACTTTTATATGGAATTTTTATCTAGGAGTAGACAGGAGGAAGGGCAACGAGTGCAGCTTAAAATCTTATTCATTGTTTTGGTTATAATTTTATATGTTTTCATCAAAAGTCGTAGATATTAATAATCAACACATCAGCAATCATGAATAAGGTGTATCATGGAGTTATAGAATAGGCAAGGCCCTAGTAGAAGCCGAGAATGATACTTAATTGCCAGATCGTCAAATCTTAATAACTACTGCAGACATCTAAATACAATAGATAGGATGATCTTCCAAACTGTTCCTTTCCTTTAAGCTTCAAAACAATAAGAAATCCTATTGGCAGAATTTATTAACACGTTAGCTTACTAATTACTTATTATCTCTAATGATAAAATATAATAATCGCTTAGCTTTAACTGTGTAAGTGTCGGCCTCTTCATAGCAGAATTCGTTGAATTGATTAAAGAATACTTAATTTGTTTTCTGTGGTTGGAAATGATTTAGTAATTAATTGTACAAAATTATTTATTCTACTTATTCTATCCTGAGAAATTTTGTTTTTAATTTATCAATTCCGACAGTCAGCATCAGTTTTTCCTGACCACTGATTATAAAATATGAAGTTGTAGGAATTTTACCAACTAGTTCAGAACACCAAATTTCAAAATCATCGATTTTCAAAGAATTGCAAGTTCCCAGGTCAATGATTGAATGAGAAAGTAAAACATTGCGGAAATAGTTGACAACATAATTTTGTAAGTAATATTAGTAGAATATTTTACAGCACTTTTCAGGTTTAAATAGTATAGATGAGAAATTATTTCAACTGTGTTATTTGGCAAAGCTGGAAGGAATAAGAGCCGATCTATTTCCTTATCATCCTGACTCATTTCATAAAGATCAAATAATCCCAGAGTTAACATAATATCTGAAGCGTTTTTTGAACTGGTTCTTCTTTCTCAGATTTGCTATCAATAATAATTTAACCTCCAGTAAAAGTAATTTCTTTTCAAAATTCTGATTTAATTTTAAATAATGAATTAAATTAATCAAATTATATTTAATTTCAGGAAAGTCAATGTAAAATATTTTTAATTTGAGATCTAGTTAAATTTACTGTATCAGCATTTATAACTTCACTTTCATAGCAATCAGAACAACCAGAACTATCATAATTATCAGAACTATCAGAACAATTAGAAATATCAGACCCATTAGAACTACCAGAGCTACCAAAAATATCAGAGCAATTAGAACTATCAGAACTATCAGAGCTATCAGAGCTATCAGAGCTATCAGAGAAATCAGGGCTACCATCAGAGCTATCAGAGCAATCAGAAGTATCCTAACTACCAGAGCTACCAGAAATATCAGAGCAATCAGGGCTACCATCAGAGCTATCAGAGCTACCAGAAATTGTAAGATCCTCATCATAAAGTCTCCATTGACATTTATCTCCGATTTTACAATAAAGTCCGGTTATTGTTTCTGCAGTTTAAGAACTTGAAGTTAATCAGAACAGTTAATGAGATGTCTACTTACCATAAATGCATATTGATCATTTATTTCCGACTTTGGTAGTCATGGACAGCTATTTTGGAAATGTGATTAGTCGGTGAAAGTCAAAGAACAGGCATCCAGACTGTCCCACCACATATTTTTACTGGAGACGCTGTCGGGCATTACAGATTTGTCTTCTACATCAAGTCAGAAAATAGTTATAAAGAACTAATAAATAATTAATAATAATTGAATCGCGACATTTATGATCCCATACATCAAGTCACAAAATAATTATAAAGAACTAATAAATAACCACTAATAATAAGTACACAACAGAAGGTAAGGTAGTGCGATCATTATGATCAGATGAGATGGAGGTGGAGTTCGATTCAGGATAGGTATAATTTCTAGAAGGTATGAATTGTTGAGCTACAACATCATTGAGTAAAGGATCCTCAGGTATTTCAGTAGTAGACAATAGACTAGATCAGCGTTTCATAAAGTGTGTTCCACGGAACCCTGGGGTTCCGTGGACTGATAGCAGGGGTTCCACGAACATTTTGTAAATAAATACATAATTTATAAAAGAAAACATTTATCAATATAGATGAATAAATAATTCTCGATTTTATTCGATCCAATTTAAAATTCTTTTTCAAATCTTTTTCAAAGGGAAACTACAGTTTTTGTAATTATATTGTTTTAAAATACGCATTAAAAATACGAATTTAAAATTTGTTTTAAAAAAATTTAATAATAAAAAGGTAAGTTATTTTTTCATTTTTTGAAAATATTCGTATGAGTAATTTTTTATCATCGATAAATTTTGTGAATAGTTAACCCAAATTTTTGTGATGATGGAACATTGTTTAAAACAAGAGACTTTAAAAAATAAAAACACCTACTGCTGACAACAATACTGCTGAAGATATTTCTGAAGAACCGAAGCCTAACCCTTTTACAAAAAGTGATCATTCTCTATTAAAAATACCAACAAATGAGTCAATCTTGTGTAGAAAAAAACGAAAAAAGGGTTCGTCGTTTTGCTTGTTTTTGTACATTATAATTTTGGCAAGTCAATAGAAGAAGATTTACTTTTATGCAATTTTTTAGAAACAACTTTAAACAACAGCATTCAAAATTTTATGAAAACACATGATAATAATTGGCTTAAGTGTATTGATGTTTGTAGTGATGGTGCAAAATCAATGGTTGGAAAAACTGCGGGCGTTATACCGAAAATTAAAAATATTGTACCAAATTGTAGCAGCAGTCATTGTGTCCTTCATACACACGCTCTTGTATGTAAGAAAATTTCTATTGACTTGAAAACTGTTTTGAATGAATTGTTATTTTATTAAGGCGTCACTGCAGTCGAGGCTCTTCAAAATTATTTGTGAAGACATGGGAAATCAACACACCGCTCTTCTTTGACATGCAGAAGTAAGGTGGTTGTCGCGAGGCAAAGTTTTATTCCGAGTTTTTGAATTACGGCGAAAGCTTGCTATGTTTTTTATCCGGAGCGGGACATTTCAGTCCCGCCGTTTCAATCCTGGTCAAATCAGTCCCATCTTAATCAGTCCCGTCTGCTTCAGTCTCAACCAATTTACCTCATATTATTATTCCCAATGTTAAAATTCTAAGATTTTTGTAAATAGGGTTCCGTCAAAAATTTGAAATCTAAAAGGGTCCCGCGATGAAAAAACTTTGGAAACGATGGACTAGATGAATTTATTATGCAGTTTCTAAATTTATAATTAGAAGATATAAGTTTCGTTGGTCTATTATTAATAATATTAGCTTTGCTATATTGATTATTAATTTTGAAAGATTTTAATAAATTTTTTAATATAGGTATTATTATGGATTTAGTTGTGGGTTGGGTAGATTTCGTAAAAATAGGTGACTGCTCAGGTACCACCTTCTTATAAGTATTATTAAAAACACAGGCTTAAAGGTTTAAAAGATGGTAAAGTTATAGATTGGGCAATAGCTGGTTGGATAACATTATTCGAAGTATGATTAATATTACTGGCTGTTTGTTGTTTTTGGGGCTTAAATACAATTAGAGGTAGTTTAATTAAAGTGATTAATGGTTCGGAGAAGTGTGATTTTACTGGATGAATATATTACTGGATGAATATTTTACTGAATATATAAGTAGTATTAATTGAGTTTTTTGCTGGCTTATTACAGGTAATATAATCCTGAAAATTCCCGCTTGGTGATTTCGGTTTCACATGCATTGACTTTAAATTCCAATCAATTCATATCTATAGTAAACTGTATTCCAAACACAAGATCTAGATCACTTGTAGTTAAGTGTTTTTCAATTAACCTTTTCCATAAACATAAACATGTTCATAAACATGTCCTGATAAAATTTCTGCTTTTCATTTGATGTATTTGGCGCTTGAAACTTCGGATTTTGTTTTGGCTGGGCAGCAACTTGACCAAGCGGGAATTTTCATTTAAATCATGTTCAATATTTAAATATTTGAATATTCAAACAAATAAAACAGCTGTTATAGAAAATAGAACATATTTGATAATCAATCACGCGTTTCTATATTAATTATAACAAAGCTGCAATTCATACAGCACTGTTATCGTTGATCAAGACGAGGAGCGGCAGTAATGGACCCGCAGAGAGCATGATGGGGCGAGTAGGTGTAAGACAGCAGCTCACATGCCTCCTTGCTCTCAATGACAATGTACAGCACCAACATGGCAGCTGTCATGGTTACATTGATTAGAAGATCTGCCAATCATGTGCGTTTGCGAAGGGTGATTATACCTCACCTCTCAGCTTGCTTACTGCCCATTTATCCCCTCAGAAACGCCAACACATTCATGACATTTGGATAAGTTTTATTTAGTTATATTTATCTTGCTTTTTTAATTGGCTAAGAAATAAATTAAAGTTTATAACAATGATAAATTTGATATTTCTCCTGATTAAAAATAAATATGCGATTAGAATAACTTATCTAGTTATTCGGATATAGTCAGATCTGCTGCTGGTGCTCAGGCAATAAAATCAATATCGCTGGAGTTTCAAGTTCATTTAAACAAGAATTAAGTGCAGCATGGGTTCAATGGGTAAATTTCGCCAGGACGTGACGCGTTACACAGCGAGGTTTTGGTTAGGAAGCGCAGAAGGCTCGAGGGGAGGAGCAAGGAAAAAATTCGCGATCGCAAGATCACGATCCCTGAGCAGACACAGAAGGTTATCGAGTTGCGTCGGTGGATCCACACGGGCACAGGAGTTGGTCGAGCAGAGCCGGCGCTACCATTAATGGCAAACTAGGCGGTCCCTAGGGCGCTATCCAGAGAGGGGTGATAAAATGTGTAATCGCAATTATTAAAAAATAATGGCTTTGATTATATTACATAAGCTATAGGCACAGGGTAATATAATTAGATAATTATTGTATTTAATATATAAATATTTTAATTTCGAACTTTGCAGATGGTAAACTAATTTTAATGTTGATTTAGAGATCGTTCCAGCGCATGACGCGGCGTTCTGAGACATGTGCAATTTTGATTTTTAATTCTGCCGAGAACCGTTATGGTTTGTGTATCACAATTATATATCGCACACAGCGAAATACAAACAGTCGCAGTAAACACACAACAGTTATAGTTTACTGATAATTCCAGGTTTACTGATAAGTGTAATTTTGTTCATTATTAGAAAAATAATTGATTCTGTGAAGTTACGTGCAGTAAATTTTATTTTGTTATCCTTCATTCGACAAAGCATTAAACACTTCTTTGCTGGTAAGTTTAATAGCAAATATTAATTTGTTGTATTAAAATAATTAAATATTATTTATATTGGTACATTAGTGCTTTTAAAATGTCATCACAAAAGTCATCCGGATTTCATATTCGTAAGCGCAAAACTCTCAGAGCTTAAGAGCGTGCGAATGAAAGTGGTCGACTGTTAAAGTGTTTCAAATCAAGTCTTGATGTTTCAGCCAACAGCGACATGGATAGATGTGTAGGACAATCAGATGTACAACAAAATATGTCAGATCACGCGGATGAAGGTATTTCATAAAAAGAAGATAAAAGAGAAGGTGTTTCATAGTTTGATATTTTGATGCAAACCGAAAGTTCACATGAAATTAAATCCAGTACCAGTGCCAGGATTAATTTTGTATATTACAATGACCCAAGAAACTGGCCTGCCTATTGTAATGATAATTTTCGTCAGATTTTATTACAAAATTCACCACATCAAATTATTACACATAATTTTACACATGACTAATTCATTATTATTTTTTTGTTTTTTATGGACTATATCTGCTGGCTTTTTTATTAAATATTTTTTTCTCATTAATATTAGAGTTTATTTTTTCTATTTCTCCTAGTACATTATCACAGTCGGTTGCGTCTATATTAAGATCGATTATAAGACTACTGATAAATGTCCGATATTTTTGTACATCATCAGTAGGCAGTCTAGTATTAATTAATTTCCTCAAAATTATTTTAATCCTCTCAGTCATATTTGAAATATTGGGGGAAGTTAGTTTTCTATTTAATATTAGACATTCAGTCATGTGGCACACAAAGAAGGCTGATTCATCTGGACTATTGCATCGAGGATATTGGATTTGCTGTAGTTTAATTTCAATCGGCATGACGATTTTTTGTAAGTCAAGGATAGTGGTGAGGATGTTATTACCAAGAGTGTTGTAAGATGAGTACGAATCTTCAACTGTAGGGTCGATTATAAGAGCGAGTTTGCGGCGTTTGTCAAGGAAGAACAGAAACCAGTTGTTTTTACCATTATACATTGGCATGACAATCTCGTTCCATTCTGCGAAGTCTCTGAAAGGAAAAGATGCAAAGAAAGTACGGAAGTTGTGTTGGATTAGCGAATTACCTATATATGGGTCGACAAAGATGGTGGAGTTTTTTACTGCGAACGAGAAGATGAAAGCCTTGATTGTGTGCTGGGACCATCATGTTGATTCTTTTTCCAAGTTATTTGAAAAAAGAGTGGTATCCGGAATTTCTCTACCTATCATTTCATTATTATTTGGTGTGAGGATATTTTCATTAGTTGCTAAAATATTTTTAAAAAAATCCCTATTCATATTGCTATTTCCCTCACTTACTTCATTATTAAGTTCAATAAGGTTATTTAAATGAAAATCATTAATATGGTTTTTAATTTGATGAAGTGGCAACCATTCCCCGCAGTAGCAATAGATATCCTTATCTACGTTAAAGATTAGATTTTTGTGCAATTTTTTCATATGCGCTGATATACTCTCTATTGGTATTTCATAGTTGAAGGTGGTGAAGCACTTATTTTTTATGTTCTTACTAAGGATGTGGCATGCAATTTCATGTTTGGGGGTTATTTCAACGGTGACATTTTTTAGATAGGCTTTGTTAATTTCACAATGGTGCTCAAAATCCTTGATGTGTTTATATAAGTTTTTAAAATTTATAACGTTCATAGTGGATCTATCCCTCCTTGCTTCGGTCAACATTGATAGCAGTCAATGTCCGAATCATAATTAAAATCAATTCCATGGACATCCTTAGCATGTGCTATCAAAAGTTCTCTTGAGTATACGCCTATAGATCCACAAGAGACAGGATTATGGAATCCAGCTCTACAGTTCATTTTTCCCCTACCATCAAAAAAATAAAGGGCGTTATTATTCTTATCGTGAGTTTTAAAATTTTTAGATGTTCTTACCTTAGTTGTCTTTGCTATATTAAGATTTTGTGGATGGTTAAGTTGGATTGTAGTTCCTTTTACTTTTAATGATTTTAGAAAGGATTCTTGTTCACAGATAGCTGAAGTAATTGGGGTAGAAGTAATAGCGTAGACAGATTGTTCACTGCTGGACTGGGTAGGGGATTTTTTTGGGGTATTGGTTATATCGTCTTTTTGAATAATTGAGGCAGATAGGGGGAATAATGACTAATTTTGTTTTACCTCTACTAATAATTGCTATTAGTTGTTCATATTTTGCATTTATATCAGAGAAAGCCTCTTTAAAAAATTTCGGGAGTGATAATACGTCAATTTTCCCCATAATAATAAACTGATTTCTAATATTGTGGAAAAAAGTGTCCCCAATTTCCTTTATATTATATATATAACTGGGTACAATATTATCCTTTTTTGCTCTTATGATTGGGGCTGCATCGTTCGTTATTGGGAGATTACTCTTATTATCATGAAAACTGGTTAGATTTCCTGGGAGTCGGCCGAAGGATGACGAGCTGCGTATATGGTTATTTCTACGAAGAGGGGTAACATTTGCTGTGAGTCGGTATCGTAGGTTGTGACCTTATTATTATATTTAAACAAATTATCTTTTTCATCATTAGAATCTTTTAAGAATTTATAATCATATTTTTCATTTTTAAAAAAATTTTATTAATTATTAAAAAGGCCTTTTTCGTTATTATTTTTAAAATTATTATTTATAAAATTATTTAAATCATTATTATTATAAATTTCCGGTTTTTCAAAAAATTCCTTAAAATTATTAGACGGTTCATTTTCTTTAATTTTTAAATTTTCTCTTTCTTTAAATTTTTTATAAAAAACTTTATCATTTTTATTATTTCTTAAATACTTTTCCTAATTGAAAAATTTTTATTTTTATCAAAAACTAAATCAAAAACTCCGAGATCATGCAATTACTCCAATTCAGTTCATCAATCAGATGGTAAATCAATTTTCAAACCTTAAACTGTCTAAATCTGATTTGGAAAAGTTCCAAACTGAGGAAAGAAATGAACAACTAATGAGAGAACAAGAGGAAATTGAAGCACTGGAGGCTGAACAAGAGGAGAGTTAATTATCACGCTTTTAAAAAAATTGTATTATTTTTACCCCTAAAGATTCGACTATTTTTTTAGGATTTAATATTGTCGGCTATTTTTTTGTACTACATTTTCGAGGATTTTTCCCGGTTTCAACATTAGCGACGATTTTAACCAAATTAAAGCTTTTTTTCCTTTGGCAACGATTTTTGTGGCTTCCATATTCGACTATTCTAGCCCTCACCGAATGTTCAATCGATTAACTGGTGTTCTTAATTGTTGAATATTTGATCGATATTACTTCTAATATAATTTTGTGTCAGATGTTTGTCTTTTGTTGTGTTTGGTCACGTGATTCGTAGCCATAGACTACTTTTGTTAGGCGGTTACACGGAAGTAAAGGATGCTTGGAGACGACCTCACTTAGACCAGGGGTGTATTAGATACGAAAGAGATTAGATAAGAAAGATGTAAGTCCTTGTAACGGCATTCAGGAACCCGAATGGTGATTATCATGAAGAGTAGTCCTAACACAGAGGCTCACCTGCTCATGAATTCCAGCCCATGTGTACAGTACCAACCTGACTCGTTATCATGGGTGCACATGAGGGAGAATGCTGACAAATCATAATGGGCGTCCAGGAAGGAGTCCCCTGTGGAACAACCATCATCACACCTAACGATAACCCTCGCGACACACCCCTAAGCGCCCAACAAATAGAAAGATTTCATCTATTGGCCATTTTTAATATGAGGTATGTAAACGATATGAAAATTATAAAACAAAGGAAATGTTCCATTTATAATACATAGAAATCATACTAGCAGTAGCAGTGGTCATTGGTAGCGGTACTGTATTTTGGTATTGATCGTATTGCATGCTCACATTGGGTGGGTTGTATTTTAGTAGCAGTCAAATGGTTGGTATAGGGTAGTCCTGCAACAGTTACCCCGTGTGTGTGTGGTCAATATAACAATATGATAACCATGGTCAGCATGTTTGATCTTCATGTTGGGCTAAAGGGCGAGAAAAGCCAAATAGAGAGGATTAACTTATGCAATCAACTGACGCGTAATAATAACGTAGGAAAATTAGTTCAGTAAAACAATAAGGAAAATAACAAGTAAACCGAAAATAAAATAATAAAATAAAAACAAAGAAAATAATAACTAGTAAAAAGCAATTGTTATAAAAATCAAATGGACAAAAACACGAAATTACAAACAATAGAACCGACAGGATCCGACAAAACAGAGAGAATAAAATAAGAACAATTAAAGTAACAAATGAATCGTAAAATAAAATCATTAAAAACCTTAGAAAATTGAATTAAAAGAATAAAACAGTAAATTACACCGCATCTGGATCCTGATTGGACCAAAATTAATATAAATGGAATTGAATTAGTTACGCTTGCTTAATGCTAAAACTTTCGATAGGAGCAGCAACCAATTTCAGAATTCATTATAGAGAGTAAAACTGGAGAAAAATCACTCAGTACAGCAATTCAAGGGACGTAAAAGAAATGTTTTGATAACCAGTGTGAGTTCCAGAACAAACCATGCGTTGGGTTAGAACTGATATCTAGATTCCAGCAGCCAGGAAAGCGGTAAGAGCAATAAGGCCTAGAAACCATTCGGTTTGTGCCGGGATATCTAAGGGCGGAATAGTTTTTCATAAGACACAAAATCGAGCTTATAATGGAGATAATTTTATTGAATTCTTGACAGATATTTCGAAAAATGAAAGAGTTGAACACGGAAAATTATACGATAGTTATGGATAATGTGGCTTTCCACAGGGTTTTTGGCGTTGAAATGTTATAGCGGAATATGGACGCAATATTTTATTTCTTCCGCCATATAGTCCGCAATTGAATCCCATTGGAGGAGCTTTTAGCAAATGGAAGCGCTGTGTTAAATCCATGGATTCAAATACCGTTGGTGAACTTGGAAACGCAATTCTAGGCGGAGTTTCTTCTGTAACGGAAACTGATTGTTTAGGATTTTATGGTGATGTTAGGATGTTTGCTTTAAAGGCGATTCGGCGGGAAGCATTTTAATTAAATAGCTTAAATCAAATGTTGTATGTAGTTTTTGTATTTGTTAATATAGTTTTTTATCTGAGAAACGCTGTAATAACATTTGCCTAAACAATGATTGGAAGGATTTCAAATTGCAATTAAAATGATTTTGGTTAATAATCTGCAGCGCTTTTTATGTAAACCTTGATGATGATTTCTTTTGATCAACGGCGTTTCAATTAAGCAGCGCCAATGATTTTAGGTGACGATTGACATGATTCTGAGGATTGTTGATGAGGGTAAATTGATTAATAGGAAATGTTAAATGATAATTGTTAACGGGTTTCTTTAAATAGTAATTGGTAACAATTTTCATCTAAATTATAATGGATAACGATTGATAAAGATGCTTGATATTGTAATGGATCACGATTTGTAATCAATGATGATTTCCCTAAATATTGCTTGTAATGATTTCCGTGTAATGATAGATAACGATTTGTGATAATGATCGAGGGTGACTTGTAATTATTATTAATGAATAATGAGTTTCTAAGGATGAGTGGCAATGATTTTGTAAATTATAATTAATACATTTTTAACTACTGATGGATGATGATGCTTAAGTAACAATCATGTTAATAAATACGCATGAGGAATTTTAAAGACCTATTGATAATAAATGTTTAGTAATGCCTGATTTCGATTTTTACTAATGAGAATAAAATTCTGATGCTAATCAAACTTATGATTGAAAGGCTCATCCTTTTTCCCCAGGTCAGCTTTCTCTCGCATTGAACATTTGTCTGAATAACTCACAACATTAGTATACAAGATGGCTAAAGGAACAGCG
This sequence comes from Schmidtea polychroa, assembly GCA_959609185.1. Lineage (NCBI taxonomy): Eukaryota > Metazoa > Platyhelminthes > Tricladida > Dugesiidae > Schmidtea > Schmidtea polychroa. Next base: position 18,679 of record CAUHTR010003378.1, read on the forward strand.
TCTGTTCAATTGATTGCTATTTTTAGTAAAGTTATTTGTGTATAAACCCTTATTTTTCTTTTTCAGCAACATGTCTAGACCAAACCCCTCCACATCAAGTTTAAAGCCGTGTTTATCCTGGGCGGACAAAAATGCTACCCTTAGCCAGAACCACAATGAGATAGGACTATTAAAAAGGAAAATCGATCATTATTAGAAATTTATAAAGCTTATAAAGATAGAAATAACAGATAATAATAATAATAATAATAATAATTCTCACCGGATTCGAAACATTTGATAAGCATGCATCACAAAACCAAGGATCAGTGCTGGAATCACTAGTATCATCGGACATGAACACGCAGTCAGATATCTTATAGCAGTCTATATAGCAATCCAATAAACACATCATGCGTATCATCACATTTTATAATTTAGTTTTATTAGCATTTGTCCGTTATTCAATTCAAATTATCTAGTATCATTTCACTTTCTCTTTTCTTCAATTGTCATTTTTTCCTGTCTTTTAGAAGGATCTCGTTTAGCTATGATTATAAATTATCATTTACAGAAATTGTTATTTGCATTTAAATATAATTTTATATATAATATATTATGAATATTTAAACAATACAAATCCAAGAATAATTTACTAAATTATATTTTGAACTAGAAAAGCACATAAAAATTGCACGTAGAGAAAATGAATCGGTAAAATAAATATTATTTATCGAAATCGTCATTTTCAATATGAGATTATAAAAATTCGTTAAAGCATATAAATATGTATGTAGAAATATTCGAATAATCAAAGTTTCTGTCTTTTACAATAATTTTTTTTAGACATTGAATTAATGACATTTAAAATGAAATTGAAAATAGACATAAAGTAGGCATAAAACAACTCTTATGAAGCTTTGTGATCGATATAGAATTATGTTTACAAACAGCAAATGTTGAAGTTTCGATAACTGAGATTCAGACTTAACTGGTTCCTATATAAAATAACTATGACAAGACTTTTATAATAAACAATATTTAACAATAAAATTTACCGATTTAAAAATTTTAAGAATTTTTAAATTTGATTTAAATGTGATGCGTGTCACTCCAGCAAATACATTCAATTTTGATTCCTGAGATGTCCTTTTGAAATTTATTTCAACTAAGGACTGCAGCATTAAATCTAATGGTTCAAAAACATTACATAACAAAATTGCAAACATAGAACTGAACTTTCGAAGGAACTTCGTTGTAGCAGATCTAACTCACCCAATTCTTTGAGTGGATTTCCTAGCAAACTATAAATTTATAAATTATTGGAAACAGACAAAGATCTACATTACACGAGAACCGACAGAAACTGGAGAAACAGCTGCCCCTGATAAAACCAATATTGTTCTTTTTGAGCCAGGCACATAAGATAGACTTGACGTCTGCGTGGGAAGTATCTAGGAATGATGAGAAAAAAATTAAATGAGTTAATAATAATGCAATAAATGATATTAATGATAAATGTTACTTTACGGGAAAGAAGTGTTGGGCTCAAACTGATTTCTAAACCCAAAGTTATGAATGGGACGAAATGTGTCAGTACACAACACGCATACCCACCATTAAGTTTACATAAATAAAAATATATAAAACACCAAGTAAACAATGATAATAGAAAGATAATATACCTAAAAATAAAACATCTGAATTAAAAATAGAATAAAACACGAGCAAGAAGTACTACACAAAAACCTACTCAAACCTAACAGAAAGACATAAAACAACAAAAGCAAATTCGAATAAATGCGATTAGTAAAAATTAAATAAGAAAATTAAAGAAAATCTCCATAAAATCTTACGTAAAGAAAATTATATCAAAATTTTGAATAAAAGTCCAGAACAATCCTAAAAACTGGCGAAATCCATCATGACCGCCAAACGACCAAATAAAATTTATAAAAAATAAATATTTTAGTTTAAAATATAAAAATTTTAGAAAAAAATGATAAAAAACAATTTATAAATAAGAAATAGATTAAATTTTGCATGGAATGTTCTGGAAATGCTAAAATCCATCATGGAGGCAAATTTAATGAAAAATAATTCAAAAATAAAATTTCAAAAATAAAAACAAAGATTCTTACTGAAAAATCGCCATCAAAATCGATAAAAATTAAAAATTGAATGTTCGAGAATTAAGATCATCCGAGTTTATTTTACTGCATCAATGCACGCATGTATACTTACACGTCAAATAGAGGCTATATAAACTAACACATTTCGTCACTTTTCAAAGCAAATGCTAATGCTTACTCTTATGCCCAAATTTTTGATTTTGATTTTCTGAGATTGTAAGTAAGGACGATTTCACTGTGAATTTTAAATTATTATTATTAAACCTTGTTTTCATGCTTTCTATTTAACTATAGAGGTGTAGGTTTGAGTGAGATCGTCGATTATCACCGATTTCAAAGCGAGATCCCAGCCAATCCTGCACCTTCAACTTTATCATTTACGATCGCAGATCACCACATGCACATATTTGCAATTTATATTGCGGGGTCGTCGGAGGTCATACTGACTCATAGGATATAGGCCACTGGGTTCGTCGATAAATTACCTCTGGTACGGCGGAGTTCTTAGAACTCGTTATGGTTACTATAGTATTGTAGTACATTATCGAATCACATACATATTAGGGCTTGTCGTAGTGAGCACAGTGCGGCCACGAAAGCAAGCAACTTTCTTTAAATCGACTTTTCCCATGCATTATATATATATATATATATATATATATATATATATATATATATATATATATATATATATATATATAACGTACACACTAAAAATCAACACTAATACATTACCCTATGTATGATTAACGGAGTAAAGCTCCAGACTCAAATCACAATTAATGTAGACGGTTAAATATCATCAAGAACCAACTCTACCTATAGGTTTGTCGCATCTAGATTTATAAATGTATTAAATAAATTTTCTAGTAATAGTGTAAAGTAAAGATTTTTTAAAATGATTGAATTAACAGTGATAGTATTCATAAAGGTGTTCGACGTGCGTATCGGCAAGACTTGGATTTTAAATTGAATAGACTCTAAACTAACTATGAAAAATAAAAATTGTAAACCCATAAAAGTATAAATTATAATCTCAATTTCATAAAAATATGAATTATACTTATAGATTTAATTTCTTCAAAATATTAATTATAATTAGTTATAAAAGTATAAATTATAAATTTTATTTTTTAAAAATATAAATTACAAATTTATATTAACTGTAAAATTATAAATTATAACTCTAAGTTAATTATAAAAGTATAAATGATAATCTTAATTTCATAAAAATATAAATTATAATTAGTTATAAAAGTATAAATTATAAATGTAATTTCCTAAAAATATAAATTACAAATTTATATTGACTATAAATTATAAATTATAACTCTAAGTTTATTAAAAGTTGATAAAAGTATAAATTATAATCTCAATTTCTTCAAAATATAAATCATGAACTTATATTGATTATAGAATTATAAATTATAACTCTAAGTTAATTATAAAAGTACAAATTATAATCTTAATTTCATAAAAATATAAATTATAAACTTAAAAGTATAAATTATAAAATTATATTAGTTGTAAAAATACAAACAATAAATTTAATTTCATAAAAATATAAATTATAAACTTGTATTAGCTGTAAGAGTATAAATTATAATCTTAATTTGGCAATAAATTATAAAATATAAACTACGTTAGCGATAAAAAATATAATCTATAACCTCATAATAAGTTGTAAATATTTCATAAACGACCCCCAAAGTTACGTAATCGTCGAAAGAAATGTTCAGATTCATAATCTAACTTATATATGTATATTTGAAATTCGGAAAAGAATAACTTACATTTTTTCATAAGTAATCCCCTCAAACTATACATTAATCGAGAACAATACATATAGTAATTAATTAACTTATATATTTACAGTTATCAAATTAAATAACCCCTCACAGCACATAACCATTAATTATTATCTAAATGTAGTAATTTAGACTATTTTACATGTATATTTAACTTACATTACCTTTACAATAGAAATTTAGAAATTTTTTCATAAATAACCCTCTCAATTCATATAACCATTAACCGCTACCTAAAACCATTAATTTAGATTATTTTATATATATACTTAAATTAGATTACCGGTAAATTATAATTGAAAATTTTCATCAAAGACCCCCCCATAAACCATATAGTCATCAACACCACCTAAATATACTAAATTAGCTTATCTTAATATATATTTAACTTATATTTTATTTAAAAAATGTAAATTGTAAATTTTTATGGATGACCCCCCTCAAAATCATAGTCATTAATCATTATCTAAGTATGGTAGATTAGGTTAACTTAATATATATTCAACTTATATTATATTTAAAAATATAAATTGTAAATTTCCTAAATGACCCCCCTCAAATTATATATTTATCAATAATTACACTAATACAGACTACTTATATATGTATATATATGTATGTATATATATGTGTGTGTATATGTGACCCCCCCCCTAAAATTATATATTTATCAATAATTTCACTAATTCAGATTTTTATGTGATTTTAAAATGATAACTCTTAAAATTCCTACATGACCCCCAAGCTATATACCCGTGATAATTTTATAAAGATATCAAGGTACATTTGCCGTTTATCATTATTGATATTGTTATTATTATTAAACACCTATCATGACTTTAATTATAATGAGACATTGCGTATAATGAATAAAGTTCAAGTCGAAGGAATTGACTTAGAATATTTGAGAAATTTGATACCATTAATGGTAAAAAGACAAGAGTATTTGAATTAGAAATAGAATTGAAAGAAATGATAAAATGTTATGGTGAATTTGTGAGAAAAAATCAGAAATTACATGAGTCATTGAATATAACTATTGAGGCAAAGGACCTTTTGAGAACACTTATGCGTAGTACAGGGGTACATGTTTGCACAAAAGTGAATAAAGTGAAACAGTTGGCCAGAGCTAATTGGCCCGAGAAATTGGGAGATAATGATAAAGTGAAACTGTATTTTAACGGTGTAAAAATGATGAATAACGAATATATAATCGACTATGGGGTAAACGTCATTGAGAACAATATGATTTCTGCCGTAATAGAAAGGCAAGAAAGTAATGAAATTGATACATCAATTCCATCTGTAGAATTGAGTATAAACGACGAAAATGACTATGATAAATTATTTAGAGTATGGGATGCTTCTTCAGGAGGGGCAATGAAGTCACCAACAGTTAGCGATGAAATCTTTAAACCTATCGATACTAAATATGACAATTTACATGAGACAATAGAAAAAATAGCGAAACAAGCAAATATGCAGGATGCAGAGACGATGAGACGAGGTAGAGGGAGGCCTCGAAAATCTGAAATAGCTGAAAAGTCAGATGACAGAAAGACAGCAGAACGTTTAAGAAATATTGCAAATAATATGAGACAGGAAGTTCCAAAAAAGTCAGGATGATGATAAAGATATAAATATGATAACAGAGTTAATTAAAGCAATGAACATGAGACGATTTCCGGAAGCAAAACCATCAGCGTTAATAGAAAATATAGTTAAAAAGATTTAATTAATGGAGAAAGAGACTAGAGAATTGAGTGCAGAGGAAGCAAATGAAGGGACAGTGTTAAACATATTATTCATAACAGGCAACACCGGCGCTAGAGTTTCAGATGATGTGTGAAAATTGCATATTACCGCCTTCGCATTCCATAATAAGAGTAAAAAAAACGATAAATGCATAAATATTTTTCACAGATGGAATAATATTGTTCAAATTGGACTAGTTATTAAACAATAGAATGGAAATTGTTATGAAAATAACAAATTTCTGTACAATTTTGCCGCCTTTTGTATTTTTCCGCCGTGGCGCCTGCGTGAAAATCACGCATCGTACCCGCCTCACGCCGGGCCTGACAACAGGAGTCAATCGGGATAAAGTGATTACGTCAATGGCATATTTAATAGCAAGATACAAGAAACTTTTGCGAATGAATCCAAAGAATCAAACAGAAAATATTGCTAAAATGATATATAATAAACTAAAGATAGATGCTATGCCATGGATGAAATTAAAGGGAGGATGGAAAATACTGTATGATGAGAGCCTAATCGAAAGTGCTAAGGAAAGCGTAGAAGATAATATTAATGTAGAAATAGATGACACGGAGGAGACAGTAAAAAATCTAGTAAATAAAACAACTAAGAAACCAAGTCAAAAAGAAAGAAAGTCGACAATGTCAATAGTAATTATAGTAATAACGTTATTGTTAGATCTGATAAAAGGAAATAATGCGATCATAGCGTACGACTGTCAGAATCCCAAGTGGGGACAGAAATATTGATTACTAGATGTAGAAAATTGCCCAGAGGCTAATCCAACAAAATTAATTGTGGCAGATCCAAAGATTTTTCACATATATCAAGAGTCTGACTTCATTCACACTGAAGCAGGAGAATGTATCGTTAAATATTCAGAGGAAAGTTTTGTGTGTAATAAAATAGGAAGAACAATATTAACTCCAACATGGGCACCAGAAGCGATAATAATAGCACCAATCGAATGTGAAAATGCATTTAAAACAAAAAAGATAAAAACGCCGGATGGATTTGAGTTAAATGCTCAGGTAGGAGCACGAGTAAGGCAATTAGTAAATGTCGTTAGATGGTCATCAACGGGAGGATATTGTGAAGGAGGAACGTATAAAATATGGGGGCATGTGGCAGACAATATTGTAGTGAGAAGACAATATTATATTGAATTAAGGAAATTCAAGGCGTCGTTTGATAGTTCATCAAAGAAAGTGATGACACATAAGTTCTGTACATTAGATGAGACAAGCTGTGATACAGGCGAGTCAATGATCATATACAAAGTAAACAAATATGAATGCCATTTAACTAAACTAAAGACACTGAAATTCAGAACAATTCGAGGTAAACAGTTCACGGATGTAGAATCCAAGAACATCAAAGACCAAAAACGACGAGCAACGATAATTCAAGAGAGAGATACACCAACAATATACAATGTATATTATACATGTCAGATTCTGAAACAGAAGCGATGAGATTTGTGGGAAAAGGTGAAAGTATAAAATGTGGCAAGGCAGTCATACAAACAAATTATGAAGGAATTTATATCAGCGGAAGTGAAATTAAAGAGGCAAAATCGAAAATAGACAAATTCGATGTCAAGCTAGCGTCATATTTTAATAATAAAATCCACTATTTTTATCATCATCTGTTAGTACAATTAGACAAAGTATACCAAGCAACTATTGCAAACGACTGTAAACTTAATAGAGAAATATTTAGAACAAAGATGGCGGTTGCAGTCACAAACCCAGATTTAATGGCACCAATTTTATTTGCAGAGAAAGGGACATTTGCAAGATTTGTCGGTGAAGTGATACAAACATTTCAGTGTAAACCGGTTAGCGTATCTTTAGCAACGAATAATAAGTGCACAAACGAGTTACCAGTAGTGTATAAAGGGGAAACTGTATACCTCCAACCAATAACAAGGATATTAACAGATAAAGACTATGTTCCGACAAAAATTGATAAATGTACTAATCTATTAGATCCGTTATACAAAATAAATGATGATATGTGGATTACAATGTCAGATAGAAAAGAAGCGACTAAACCACAAAAACTAGAATTAACTGAACTGGAGAAAAAGTTAGAATTTCAGGAAGTTAACGAAATGGATAACAATGGGATGTATACGAGAGAGGCGATAGAGAGCGCCAGAAAACATATGTTGTTTCCTCATGTAAAAGAAAAGGTTCTTTCTATTATGGTAAATAAAATCATCGAGAATAGTTATGGAGGGAATTACAACTTTGATGTATTATTATCAAAAGAGCACTTCAAGAAAGTTGTGTATAGAGCATTATACAGCATATGGGGATATTTTGCGATTCTCGGAAATACGTTTTCCACTATATTGGGTATATATTATACAGTAGCACTATTGAAAATGATTTGCTCATCATTAGTTTCGTTAAGACAACTAAGACAAGTTTTTGGTAATTCATATAAAATGATAGCATGTTTATGTCCATTCATAGCCAAATATTTGATCACTGCGAAGCACGATAAAGAAATCAAACGGATGAAAAGTCGAAGGGAATAGGGTGAAAGAGGACGACACAAACAGATCTGAAAATATTGAGCAACCACATATTGGGTTATATGATAATCAAAGAGAACAATTGACAGAATTGAGAAATAATATTGAAATTAGAATCCCAGGTGAAAATGGTAATTGTCATTGTGTTCCAAGGAAAACTTATGGATGTTACGGGTTAGAACTTGACGATTTATTAAAAAGGTTAAATGAAGCAAGGCCTAAGCTAAAAATAGTGATAAATAATACGATAATAAAGGCATTATGTGACACAGGAGCAGCAGCTTCTATGATTCGTGAAGATCAGTTAACAGAAAATCAAAAGAAAAATATCGTGAGTACAAGAGATAGAGTAATTTCATTATCATCACATTACATACCACTGAAAGGCGATATCGAATTAACAGTCCACTTTTCAGATCAAGTGGTTGAACATGTCTTCAAGGTAGTAGCAGAATGTAAATGCGTGTGCGTCCTTGGGATGGACATACTAAAAAGGTTAAGAAACTGTGTAATCGATTTAACGGATAGTACAGTTAAACGAAAAGCAATATATCAAGACGCAAGATTTACTGAGGTAATTGCATTAGAGACATTCGAATTAGAATATCAAAGTGATCATATAATTCCAGTAAAAGTTAATGTTAAAAGTGAGGACACTTTCATTTTCGAGCCTGAAACAGCAATATCACGAAATCATAATGTAATGTTAACAGACGAGTGTGTAGTTCCAAATAATGGGATAATTCCAATAAGAATCGCGAATTACGAAAGGAATAAAGTAAAAATTCATAAAGGTACAAAATTGGGAAAGTTGTTCAAAGGTGAATTAGAGCAAACATTTGAAGTATGTGAGATGTCGATGACGAGTGATGTCAGTGAAGGAATGGTCGAACAGAGTAGAGCGAATAATATTAAATTTTATGATAAAATTAAAATAAATAATAATTATCTAAACGAAACACAACAACTACAACTACAAATATTACTTGACGAATATAGTGATGTTTTTGCAAAACACGAATTTGATTTAGGAGATACTGATATTATCAAACATGTAATTGATACGGGGAATGCTAGACCAATAAAACAGAGATCCTATAGTGTACCATATAAACTGAGGGAAGAGATAAAGCGACAAATTAGAGAATTAAAAGAGGCAGGCGTAATAAAACAAAGTTTTTCACAATGGGCATCACCTATTGTACCAGTTAGAAAGAAAGATGGGGAAATTCGAATGTGCATTGATTATCGTAAATTAAATGACGTAACAGTAAAAGATTCTTACCCATTCCCGAGAGCACAAGAACAATATGATAAACTTAGGGATACTAAGTATTTCACAGTAATAGATGCAAATAAAGGCTACATGCAAATTCAAATGGAAGAGGGGGATGCGGAAAAAACTGCTTTTGTGATTGAGGACGGTTTATACGAATATACAAGATTACCTTTTGGGTTAACTAATGCGCCAGCAACATTTCAACGTTTAATAAATACAGTATTAGTAGATGTACAACATTGCGCAGTGTATATGGATGACATATTAATATCGTCAAAAACATTTGAGGAACACTTAAAAGACATAGCAAATGTATTACAAAGACTGAGAAAAGCGAGAATTAAAAAAAAACCCACTAAATGTAAATGGGCAGAACCTTCAGCATTATTTTTAGGACATATAGTTACAGTAGATGGTATAATACCTAATCCCGATAAAATTGAAGTAGTTAAAAAATTTCCAGTTCCAAAAACATTACAACAAGTACAGGGATTTTTAGGTCTTAGAGGATATTATCGTAAATTTATACAAGATTATGCAAAAATAGCAGCACCACTAATCGAATTAACTAAAGGAGTTAAAACAAAGGGAGAAAGTAAAGGAGTGTTAATAGTGCAGGATATTAATAATAAAATTAACAAGCCACAAAAGAAATGGAAAGATGAACATCAAAAAGCTTTTGACCAACTAAAAGAAAAATTAATAACAGCACCGATACTAAGGTACCCAGATTTTAAAAAACAGTTTATTGTCATGAGAGACGCCAGCGGGAAGTCCGTAGGGGCAGTCTTAGGACAAGAAGAGGAAAAGGGTAAAGATTATATAATAGCTTATGCAAGCAAAACATTAAAAGGAGCACAAATTAGGTACTCAACAATTGAGAAGGAATGTTATGCTATAGTTTTTGCATTAAAACAATTTAAACCATACATATATGGAACTGAAGTAGTAATTCGAACAGACCATAAGCCATTAGAAGTGTTATGGAAACATAAAGATACATCCAGTAGACTGTTAAAGTGGGCAATGAAAATACAAGACATGCACATAAAGATTGTATACAAACCAGGTAGAATAAACAGGAATGCAGATGCATTATCACGAATTCCAGAGTTAGGAGCACTAGAAGTTTTTTGCATTAGTAACTGAAAAACCAATAGAAATATATGAGTAACAAATGAAAGACCCAGAACTCTTCAAGATTAGAGAAGAAATAAAAAAAGGAACTAACCAAAAGTATAAAATCTGTAAAAAGTTAGTTGTTATTGAAGATTTTAGCGGTAAACAATTAATAGCAGTACCACAGAGATTAAGGCAAATTCTTCTATTACAATATCACGATGGTGCTCTAGGAGGTCATTTATCAAGTAGGAAAACAGCAAGCAGATTGATGCAAAAATATTACTGGGACGATTTGAAAAAGGATGTTAAGAGATGGTGTAATGCATGCACAATATGCGCAACTAGAAAAAATACAGGAACAAAAACTAAAGCACCTTTACATCCAATCCCAGCTACAACATCACCAATGGATTTTTTGTGTAAATTACCCACAACAATTAATGGGAATAAACACATACTAGTTTTTAGCGATTACTTTACAAAATGGGCAGAGGCATTTCCTACTAAAGATGAAACAGCAGAAAGAGTAGCTAAATTACTTGTAGAAAAAATAATCTTTAAAATCGGTACACCGAGAAAACTATTAACAGATAAAGGGAAAAATTTCATGAGTGAAATTATAAAAAGAGTAGCTAATATATTTAACATGCATAAAATAAACACAACAGCATACCACCCTCAAACTGATGGGTTAGTAGAAAGATTCAATGGGACATTGCTAAGTGTTTGTGCGAAAAAATCAAAATGATTGGGATGAATACGTTAATCAATGCACATACATTCATAATATCACACCCAATGAGACAACGGGATATTCACCATATTTTCTAATGTTCTTAAGAGAGCCTGCGACACCGATTGATACAATTTTTGAGCCTCGAGTATCACAATATTTAGATGCGCCAGATTATGTAACATTAATGCAAGAGAGACGACAAGAGGTATATAAAGTTGCAAATTTAAAGGTTAAATTTAGACAAGAACAATATAAGGCAGATTACGATAAAAATAGCAAACCTCATAATTTTAAAGTGGGAAATAAGGTAAGACTTATGTCTCCACAAGTAGGTAAAGGCAAAACAACTAAATTAGCAAGACCATTTAAAGGACCATACGAAGTAGTAAAAGTAGTACATGAAAACCTGCATCTACAAAAACATAAAAATGAAGATCCTATAATAGTACATGTTAATAGATACAAATTAGCAGAAACAGAGTTAGTAGAAAAACCACCTCACAAATATGGATTACGATCACAAAAAGCACTAATGATGGCAGCGACATTTCTAATAATTATAGGGTTGTGTAGATCAACAGAAATAAACAATGAAAACATACACTCAGTAGAACACATGGCTGAAGATATTCTAATCAACATTTCACCGTATAAGATTAAAGTATATAACCTAAATAGATCACCAATAAGAGACTTATATCTAGAAACTAGGGACAATATACCTAAACTTATGAGAAAAATTGAGAATAGATCAACTGATGAATTTGAAAGAGGAGATAGTGTTGAATTCATATGTCTAAAACCTAACACTAATTACACACTCTGTGCACAATGGAATACCTTAATTGACACATCACAGATAAGGTGCAAGAGAATAAAAACTACCACAATAAACAGACCTAGAGTAAAAATACTAATAGGGAAAAATATATCAACAACCAGCATAACAACTATGACTATAGATTCAATATCCACACAACCATTATCACAAACGATAACGAATATATATAGAAAAACGACACTTAAAGCTGTTAGACAAATAGATAATGAAAAATCCAAGACAGTCAGATAGGAAACTGATAAAATTACCTACAGGAAAACCGATAATTATAAATAACTGGAATGAATTACAAGTTTTTTCAAAAGAAAGCAAGTAAGCCACAATGGCCTTTTTACGTAATAGCCACAAGTGTGTTAGCATTCGCAATTTTGGCAATTGTTACTAGTGTGCAAGTTTATAAAAAGTACAAATGGAAAAGACAGCGGTATCGGCACCGACTGGTCAGAAGTGTACCAGGGCATTTTCATTTGGATAAATATATACCAGGGGAATATACAATGTCCAAAACAGTATAATGAGTTACAAATATGGTCAATGGTATTTATAAAAATTAAAATCACATATATATATATATGTTTCGGTAAATGTACAATCTTGGGAAATGTANAGCGTATGAGGACAGACCTCAAATGCGCATTGAACATGTCAATTTATATTTTAGTTTTAGAACGAAGCGTGAAATGCAATCCAACCAATCCAATTCCCAGAGCAAACAATTCAAACCCAAATCAAATGTCCAATACCATTGCATGCTCCAGAAACATTATGGCAGCTTTTATAAAAACTTGCAAAATAAAATATGCACTGATGGGAGTCCTATTACAATACGCAGTTTTCCAAATCAGGTATGCATTCCCAATGATATGAAAATCGAGATAGAAGAAAGGGAATTGCATCTTGTCAAATTTAACGAGGCAAGAAGAGTCAAACTACGAGAATTAATTGGAGCATATGACAGATTCCCCAATGCAGAGGAGGCTGCAAGAACAGGAAAAAAAGTGCCCCATCGAATCCTATTTCATATCACAAAAACAGAGGTAGCAATATGCCAACAAAGAATACCAATAATCACCACGAGCAATTGCACCGTAACAATAAAAACTATAAAAAATGATCGGAGTGTCCCAAACGACTACAACGAACTGATAGTCCAAATGAACAGCCTACCCTGTGTTATAGCAATCGAAATATTATATGTACCCACCATTCCAAACCCATTTCAGCAGTTGGAACTCATCAAATCGAACATCTATATGCATGGAGATTTCATCAGGAGAAAAATGTCATTTACTCACAAGGAACTGTCCACTGCAGAAAGACATCATCTGGTGATGTTTGTAGATGCGAAACTAGTGTGTGACATCAACAGTAACTTAAGGCCAGTGGAGGTCAGCTTACGGAATCTTAAAGGTGTAACAATATTTGATGAGAAAATTACACCTAGAACGAAAGTACTACATTACTATCCAGAGAAGACGAAGGCCAACAAGGAAAATATCATCGGAAATAAAGACGAATACGAAGCACTGGTAGAAATCCAACAGTTACTTTGCGGAAAAATAGTCGTAGGATTCGACATCATCGGGAAACTCAGAGCTCTCACATTAGATCTGTACAATGTTATGGGAGTTAGAGAAATGTCAGAAGATATATTTATGTGCTCGTACGTCAAAAACGTTGCGCCACACAAGATAAAATTGTCCAACCTGGCATACCAGGAAATCAGACATCATAGAAAGTGGGACAAGGATAAACGTATAAATAGAATGTTACGTGAACCAGAACCATTCCCAGCATGGTAAACCACAATGATCGTCAAAGTGATATACGCAATCGTAGAAAATCAATGGGAAGAAGGTGTTAAATGGGATTCAGAAGCCTTCAGTGAACAACAAATAAAAGATCAATTATATCCCATTAAAGAAAGTAGTATGGAGGATATGTCGGATGATGATGAAGACATTTATATAGAACCATCTCAAATCGAATTGAAATTTAATAAGAATGGGACACGCAGAACCTTCGAAGATGAGTTAATGGAAAGTGATGACGATGTGATATTCGTCGAAGAGGAGAGAATACAAAAACCTGAAAAAACAGTCAAACTGGAATTACAGGAACCAAAATTCCATTCAGGAAAACTAATGGAATGCGACCTCGACTCAGATGAGGAATATTTCTCAATCGACGAGCAAGAAGAGGAAAATATGGACATAGACGAATTAGGACCAGAACCGGATATCGCAATCGAGGAGAAACCCAATTTTATTATACCAAAGAAGAAGGAGCAAATTACGCAGAAGGAATTAACCCGACATTTTGGAAGGCGTATAAATGATGGCGACACAATAAATCTCGCATTGGCAAAAGGTTTTAACAAAACGAGGATGCTGATAAAAGACAGTAAAATCGAGCTGGTACGTAGTATAAGAGATAATGCGGACATTATCTTAACGGCCCAGGGAGGAATGTTAGATGATGAGGGTAGGCCCATCACTACATTTACCCTAGATAAGTATTACAGAACAGGGCCAAACAAATATAGAGTTAATGTGTTCGCTGAGGAACGGAAATAGGCAAAGCTCCAATGCTTCAACACTATCAATCCAATTCCCCAAATTCACCAACAGTCCAATTCAATGCAATCCAAAAACAATCAAATGGATATACATAACTGACAATCATTGTCCCCTGTGACAATGTATATATTTTTATTATGACAATTTATTGACAATTCCTATTTTAATTATTGTACTCTGTATTGATATTTTTATTTTTGTTGTACAGTTATTTATTGGTTTATTTATTATATCTTGTATACAATTAATATTTATTTTACAAAAGGGTAAAATTAGTGGGTATAAAAAATAATTAATATTATTTAAGTTAAATTAAAATAATTAATATAACATTATAATTAAGTACTATTAGAAATTTTGATATTAATATAACTAGTGCACGAAAATATTATTATAAAATTAAAAAATATATAATTAACATTATTCCGTGCGTACAAGCCGGAAATTAATATATTTGAAAATTAATATAGATAATGACATCTGCTATAAGAATAGCAGGAAATAATAATTATAATAATTAAAAATGAATATAATATTCCGTGCGTATATGCCGGAAATTAAAATATTTTATTTTAACAGTATTAAAATAGTATATATACCACAGCAAAATTCAGTCTATTCGCCCAAATTTTCTTAGGTTATCCTGAATCTTAAAGAGTCAATCTCTGCGAGATTTAAAAATAAGACAGAACAGAACGTCTACCATATTTTGGTTACAATCAAACATAACACGCACGACATACATTATAACTATACATAACACGCATCATTGAATATTTTTGAGAAAGATCAATGGATAAACTCTTGTAATTAAAAGGTTAATTTTATATTTTAATAAATTTTGTTCAAACACTTTGTTTTCTATTCAATAATTATATAAGAACCAGCAAGTTGGGGTTTTAAAAAGTGAGACCTCAACACAAGCAACATAATTCAATTTTTTCAACCAAATGTACATTAGTAAACAGATTACAAACATCAAATGAAACTATAATTTTGTTGGATTTTATGATACTAAAAAGTCGGCCGTTAGTTACTCTGACTCCACGTGTTCCAAAAATTAATAAATACAAATATTTTTTTATAGCAAATTTACAATTCTCAATAAATAATTATAATTTTTAGTTAACCATAACTTTTCTCACGATTTCCGATCGAACTTCGCTCTAGAAAGTCTCGACCTTGTGCGATTTAAAAATAACTTTCACCCTTTTATTTGATATTCCACTTTCTGATTCGAACTCCTTTAACGCTCCTTTTCTAACTCTTCAGTTCCTCTTATAATCACTTTTTTTCTTCCTATTGTCAGTTTCTTCTTCCCTACATAAGGCTACTGCCGATTATGTGAATTTGGAGTTTCTTTATATACTCCCTTAATCTTTGTAATTGCCCTATTTTTGACCTAATTGGTTTTGACTTCCTTAGTTATCATTCTCTAATTTCTGTTATTTCTGTTGACCCTCTTAGTAATTCCCCTTCTTTTGTTTACCCTCGTTTATCCGACTGTTTGGATAATTGCCCTCTAAATTCCCCGTTTGTTTATTCTCTCAGATTGCCGCGCTCAGGTTTTCTTCATCGCTTGGGTTCTACATTGGCTCGGACTTCACATTAGCTCGGATTTCCCATTAGCCAATTAATTAATTAATTAATATTTTGTGTTTTTCATATTTGCCTGTTTTACGACCCTTTCTAAACATTTTCTAACAATTCCTTGCTGACTGTCTTTTTCGCCATCCCCTAATCTACCCTTTTCCCGTTTTCAAGCTTCAATTTTGATAACATTTCACTTTATTCCAGTTATGATGTCCTCAACTTCTAAATTCATAAAATAAATCAATAATAATTCAATGAGATATATTTTTCAAAAAACACTAAAACGAATATTATTCAAACAAAACTTTACATAACTCTCCCCTTCTTTAAGGAACTGCCCATCTCTTAAGCCATTCAATTCGTCTGAGTTTCTTTGTCGTCCCGTCACTCAATTCCACCTGGTGTTCTGACAAAAACTTTGATATGACAAACGGACCTTCATACTGTAGTCCATCTTTGTCGCGATTTTGTGGTTCTTTCCGAACTAATACTTTCTCCCCCACCGTGAAACATCGATTCGTTCTCTTCTCTGTTTCCATCTCTTTCATTCGTTTAGCTGCTTTCTCACTGTTCTCTCTTACCAATCTATGTATCTCAACTGTATCCAATGTCGTCTGAGGCAATGTTGAATGAAGGTTAATCTTCCTCCCAAAAACAATTTCAAATGGAGAAAATCCCGTCGCGCTCTGTTGTGTCACGTTGATACAAAATTCTACTCGAGGAAGTAACTCCGCCCAATTTCGCTCTCCTAGTCCACCTGCTAATGATGTCGCCAGCAAGTCTCTGACTGTCCGTATTGTTCTCTCAACTAAACCGTTAGATTGATGCTGATATGGTGAACTGAACTGTTGCGTAATACCCAGTCTTCCTAGATTTGTTTTCATAAAACCACTATCGAAGTTCTTCCCTCTGTCTGACAGACAATTTCGCGGTTTTCCGAAACGGTATATCCACTTCTCCAATATGGCTTTGAAAATCGATCTCTCGTCTTGTCTCTCCAGTGCGGTCAGACTGACCATTTTGCTAAAACGATCAATGATAACTAGCATATACTTGTACACTCCACCATTCTTCATGTGTGCTATATCAATGACCAACTGTTCTAAAAATTCTGAACTTATTATCGGCAACAATCGTTCCTTTGTCTTCTCCTGCACTATTTTCCTTCTGCAGCATATCTCACATACTCTCAAACAGTTTTGTATAGTTTCTTGCATGTTTGGCCAAAAAAATATGTTGCTCATATAGCTAATTAATTTCTTTACTCCAATGTGACACATTTCAGTATGTATTCCTTTAACTAACGTATTTGAGTAGTCTATCGGCACCAGGATGACATCTTTACCATTCTTCTCTAATAATAAAAACCCATCTTCTAATTTTATGTTGTTATGCAAATTGAAAGGAAATTTCTTTTTATTCAAGTCATCTTTTTTCTCTTCTCCCTGTAACACTCTTGTCATGTGAATGAAATCTACATCATCTTGTTGCTTTTCTAAGAGTTTAGTCATCGACTCAGTCTTCTGTAATGAGCTGATATGTCTTACTCTGGCTTTTTCTTCTTTTGCGTCTTCATGTCTAGTCTGGCATTGTGCACATAGCATCCCTTTAATCCTTGATATTCCGTCCGCATTTCCATGTTCCTCTCCTTTCCTATATTGAAGATCGAAATCATATCCGGAAAGGTTGGCTAGCCAGGTTTGAAATTGCGGGCTTATCGGTTTTTTTGTGTATCTCATGAAAACCAACGCCTTGTGATCCGTTCGTACTACAAATGACTTTCCGTATAGATATTGTTTAAAATACATTACATATTCGTGTATAGCAAGTAACTCCTTCCTAGTCACACAATAACCTTTTTCATGTGCGGTCAAGTGTCTCGACCCATATGCAATTACTACTTCAGTACCATCTTCTTTAGCTTGACATAAAACTGCTCCGATGGCCCCAAAACTAGCGTCTGTATCCAGAATAAAGTTTCTATCCATTCTTGGGTAATCTAGAATTGGAGCTTCACACAACTTTGTTTTAAGTAATTCAAAACTATTGTTGCAATCTTCTGACCAATTAATCTTTTTCTCACAGCCGGACGTAGCTGCATGTAGAGGTTCCGCAATTTTCGCATAGTCTTTTATAAACTTCCTATAGTAATTGGTCATACCTAAAAAGGATCTTAATTGTTTGGCGCATACTGGTATTTCTGCATCTTGAATCTCTTTAATCTTCTTGTCGTTCGTTTTTATCCCACTTGCACTTACAGTGTGCCCTAGGAATGTCAATTCTTCTTTATACAGATTACATTTTTCTGGGTTAATTCTCAACCCCGCTAGTTGAATTCTTCTGAATACTTCCTCTAATCGGTTATTGTGTTCCTCTATGTCTTTTCCATAGACAAGAATGTCGTCGAGGTAGACAACAACACTCTTAAATAATATTCCATCCAACATTGAGTGCATCATTCTTTGAAACGTCGCAGGGGCTGTTGCTAGTCCAAAAGGAAGTCGGTTAAAACAAAACTGTCCTTGCCTTGTACTGAAAGCCGTGACCTCTTGAATTTCCTTCGCCATTCCAACTTGATAATATGCTTGACCTAGATCGATGGATGTGAAATATTTTGAATCTGCCAGACAATCCAGTAGAAATCGTGTATCTGGCATTGGAAAAGATATCTTTTCAGTGATCGCATTCAACCCTCTATAGTCGACACACATCCTTATTGATCCATCTTTCTTAGCCACAATCACTAGTGGCGCGTTCCATGCACTTTTGCATTTTCTAATAACTCTCGCTTCTAATAAGTTTGTGACAAGTTCGTCAAGCTTTTGTTCTAAATGCATTGGTTGTCTTCTTGGCTGTAACATTACAGGCCCACCTACTATATTCATTTCATGCTGAACAACTTTCGTAAACCCGAGATCAAAAGTTGAAGCCATAAAAATACCTTTGAACTTCCGTAGCAATATGTCTAACTGTTCATTCTTCCTGTCTCCAAGCATTAATAATGCTTTCTCTTCTCGTTGTGAGTCCACATATGTCCTCCCTACTTGTGACGCTTCAATATTGTCTACCTCTACCAGTTGAATACCAAATCTCTCCATTGTATCTACACCCCCAATGAAATCTGGACGTATATCTTTGACAACTATAACATTAATAATTCTTTTTTTCCCATTCCAATCAGCTTTTATCGTCATTGCTCCTAACGGTCTTTCCATTCCCGTCGAAAATACTCCACAAAGAGAAATTGTGCTCTGCTTCAACCTCGGTTTCCCGATCTTTGTCCAACTTTTTTCACTCATAACTGATACTGACGCTCCAGAGTCCCAAAGCATGTCAATCGCCGTCATGTTTATTACAATCTTACTCCACTTTCTTCTGTCTGTCGTCTCATACATCTTCTGCATCATGTCTTCATTTCGCTTCTTTCTACTGATTATTGTGTCGACCCCACTGACGAAATGAAAGCAATGGGATCGTCCTTGTTTTTTGGTTTATCCATTGATTTTTTTATCGTTTCTTCGTAATTACTGTATAAATCTTCTGTAAAATCACCATTATTTCTTTCGTGATCTTCTTCGTAAATACATGCCACTCTCTTCTGATATCCATTTCTATTTTTAAGCAAAAAACAATCTCTGAATCCATGACCTTCTTTTCCACAGATTAGACATTTGTCTTTCATAGGACATTCAAAACGCCGGTGCCCTTTTTCTCCACAACAAAAACACTGACCTGGTGTCAGTTTCACTGGATGAGGCGAATCTCTTCCTTTGCTCTCATTAAATAACCTTCTTGCAATATCTTTAAGCGATACTGTAGGTATTCTTCTTCTCTCTGGTTCTCCTGTCTCATATCGTCCTCTATACCGCTCATTTTCATTCTTGTCTTCATTTACAATTGGTACAAACCGACCATTACCAGGTCTATTCCTCTCATGATTAATCTCTCGGTGTTCGTCGCGTTGATGTGCAGTTGTCTTCACAATTGTTCTTTGGTCTCGTCTACCCTCGAATTTACCATTTTTCATCACTGATGCGTAGGAGTCCCTTCTTATGGCATCAATATTGAATTTATTGTCATTCGTCATCTCGATCTTCTCCTGAATTTTTGCCATATCCCTGGCATCTTCAAAACTTGTCACTTTCCCTGATAAGAATATTTCTTTTACTCTATCGTCTTTCGCTCTGTTTGAGATAATGTCTCGAACAATCTGTTCATCAGACATTCCAGAGCTAAATACACTTTTAACTAAACTTCTTACTCGTATTTCGAAGACTTGGAATCTTTCATCTCTCTCTTGCTGAATTTGAGCTAGTTCTACAATCTTGTTAGTAATGGTTTTCCTTACTGTAAAAGTTTCTATAAACCACTCTTTTGCCATTTCATCGGTCATCTTCGCTATTTTCGCCGCTTCCCATAACATCGATGCCGCATCTGTCAACAAAAGATCCAATGCGTCTACTAGACTTTGATCTTCTATTCTCAGCCATTCCATAATATCCTTTAGCCAAAGTTCGGCTTCAGATCCAACTTTTCCGTCAAACTTTCTGACATTAAAATTTAGCATCTCACGTGCTTGTTTTGACAAGGAATCTAACATATTCTTGGTTCCTTTCTTTTTTCCTATCGCATTGATTTCCTTGGCGTGGTCGCCAGTTATGATGTCCTCAACTTCTAAATTCATAAAATAAATCAATAATAATTCAATAAGATATATTTTTCAAAAAACACTAAAACGAATATTATTCAAACAAAAACTTTACATAACTATTCCATTTCCTCAGGTTTTCCCATTTTTCCATTTCGTGTCTGATTGTACCCTTTTATAGTTTTGTTTTTATCATATCTTTCTTTGCCATTACTTATCTGCTTTAGCGCCATTCAATTTCGGTTTTCCTTTTATTCGGAAGTATTCAAATTTATATAATTTAATAATTTACTTTTAAAACCTCAACAATTTCATCCACGCTTTGTCTATCATATTGTGCAATGAATCAAACAAATTCAAAACTATCTTTACATTCGAATTCTGATAATGATAAATTGTCCATCCTTTTAAAGGTATCAAGTGAGAATTAGTAAATTATGTTTGATATAGTGAATAAAATTATTAATAGTATCCATGATAATAACAAAAATTAAAATAGTCCATGTAAGCCAATAAACCAACAAAAAATCTAAACTTACGGAAAATGTAAATTGTGGGTATTAGAAAAATGGTGTCAACTTTTGTATAAACTGAACTTATGGGGTTAGTACAGAGTTCTTTGCCAGAAGGCAACTTTCTGTCAAGCTTTTGTTCATACATATGTACAGTCATATTCGTTTACTTTAATTGTTGTCAACAGTTTCATTTTTGTCGAAATTTAAATAAATTTTTGACCTAAATTGAGGGAAAGAAAAATGTAAAACTGAATTTTAAATATACTAAAATCACTCAAGACTACAAAAATAACACGCAAAAGGAGGGCGTGAATTCTGGACATGTAAAATCTGGTTCCACTGTAAATAGATTTCTAAATAAATTTCTAATAAAATTTTCTAAAATGTCATGTATTATATTAGGGTTGCCAGACGTCCCGGTTTTGAGATCATTGTCCTGGTGTCCCGAAAGAGGTCTTCGTGACGCTCAATTGTTCCGGTTTTTTTTGCATTGCAATATTGCAAACAAAATTAAAAATTTTGAAGGACAACTTCCTCCAAAGTTTCGTTTATTTACCACACTTTTTCTATTTTTCGAATTAGCTTTCTTGTTCGATGGGTTTTAATATGAAACTTTTCTTGTTGGGTAGTTTGTTTTTGTTATGAATGAGAGATGGTTAAGTTTTGTTTTTGTTTAATTTAATCTGTGGCTGTCGTGGGAAAGTTACTTTTTTATTTACAATATTTAAAGCTATTAAATTATTTAAAAATATGTGAGTTTATTGATTTTTATATTTATACTTGGTTTATTATTTTAATTTTTTATATAGTTACTAGGGTTGCCGGACGTCCCGTTTTGTCTTGGTGAAAATCTGGCAACCCTAATTATCTGTTTGCTTAGAACCTAAGTAATTTTTCAATAGATTTTAATTTTTAAGTATATTATTTATAATTAATATTATCATATTTTTTAAGGAGCTATTCTTAAAGTTTGTATAGGATTCACTTTACCGACGTTTATTTCCATTTTTTAAAAATTGTTATTTAAAACTTAAACAAATTTACCTTAGTTTGAAATTCTATTATAATTGTTTTAATAATACAGTTGTGAAATGACGTTAATGAAATATTGGTTAGCATTAACTTCCATGATTAGTGATGTTTTCTCAAATTCAGTCAATATCATTTTATTCCTTGCATGTCTAGTTTTAATTTATTATTTATTCTTTCGAAAATCTGTCACTTATAATGGAGACGTTTTACCAAAATTAAAAATGAGAGATTTCACTGTTACCGATTTATCTCAATACAACGGACTAAACAGTCCTTATCGATTAATTGCTGTAAATGGAAATATTTTTGATGTGACGAAAGCCGGTCAAAACCTCTACGGAGAAGGTGGACCTTATTCTAACTTTGCCGGTAGAGATGCCTCAAGAGCTTTATCAAGATTTTGTAATGATCCAAACGTGTTTAAAGATGAATATGACGACCTCACAGATCTTAATTCCGATGAAATGGGAAGACTCAAAGAATGGGAATTACAGTTTAAAGGTGAGTTATTTTTTAATTTTATTAAGATTTTTTAAATTGGTTCTGAAAGTTGATTTTAATCTTTTTTTAATGAATTTTTTTTAAATATATTTTAATAAATTTTTTGAAAATTGTAATATTTGATGAAAATAATATTCTTTTAATGGATGTTTGAATTGAAATATTATAAATAAATGAATTTATTGTTATTTCTGACAACAACTTTTACTTTTATTATTCATCAATAAACAAGTTCTTATTATAAATGAGAGAATATATAACTGAATAGTGAAAGATTATTTGCAGTGAAATTAATCAAATATAAGAATAATATTAGATGTGAACTTGCTTTAAATTTACTTTTGCCTGATTTTTACTAAAATTTATTATATTGAACACATTAATCAATACAAGTTATTAATTTCATGTGAAGCTTAACATTTTCAAAAGAGTGCCAAATTTCTCTTGGCATGAATTATTGGGAATTTACAAATTAAAATGCGATTGATACGTGCCATTTCCCACTTTATTTCGTTCATTAGCTCGTTTCCATATATTTCCGACTAAATTTGTGTTACTATGAGATTCCAATGACCCTTACAGAAATCAATGACAATATTAGCCTCAATTCCAATATTTAGTAATAAACTGTCCGGAAAGAGAATAACAAGATCGGATGCAATATTTGGGTGTACAAAACGAAATGTAGCTCTTAGTGTCAATCAATATCTTGTTGAGTACTTTTAATGGATTTTTAATAAAAGTATTTTCTTATATCAATAGCCAAAAATTAATTTCCTTAAAAACATCAATAAATCCATTATTGATCAAACCGATTTCAATATTTCCAGGAGTGACACGAATTTTCTCGACGTTTTGAATTGACGCCTTGTTCTATATATTTCCCGAAACATAACTTGTTCCTTCGCCTATTGTATTGGATATTTGACGTGAAATTATTGTTATTAAACTACTAATTTCCTATATACATAAGTTGACCTGCTGTCGATAACCCAAATGCTTACAAGTTCGTTATATATTTGTCGTGATAAGTCTTCATCTTCTACCTAAATTTCGATATCTCCAACTACAGTTTACACTATAAGATATACAAATAACTCGAAGTTAATGTAGGAATTTAGTCACAAAAGCCTTGAAAATATTAATCCCTTTCATGGCGTCATACTGATGTGAAAGGGGCTTTTCGTTTATGGGAAACTAAATATAGGAATCGTCTTAAAAAGGCTCTTAAAAGCAACTTACGTTTTTTGATCTTAATATGAAGCTACAATTTGAAAAACTTTAAATGAAACACAAATTCATTCATCATATTAAAATATTGGATTTCGGACTGCAGTTTAACACTAGATTTATTGGCATTAAATGACTATTTGACGGGTGTCCGTAAAAATTGGTATAGGTACAACATATTTCCGCTAAACTCAAAGGGCGACAAAAAAAGGATAGTGATATATTGTATCATTAATAACCAACATAAAAAAAATTGGAAAAAATAATATTTCTCTTGTATTTTTAATTTTAAAAATAAATCTCTTCTCACCAATTATGTGCATCAGAAGAAAATATTATGGACAAGTTAGTGGTTATATATTCCATTAAATTAATATTTTTCTCAAGTTTTTAATGATATATATAATAATAATAGATAGCAAAAATATTTTGTTTCTGATGTGAAGTTACCACTTAAAAAGCGCAATGAACTTATTAAACTATCATCTGATAAAATATTACAACTACAGCATACACTGTAAGATATATAAATAACTCGAAGTGAATATAGAAATTTAGTCATAAAAGCCTTGAAAATATTAATCCCTTTCATATCGTCTTACTGATGTGAAAGGGGCTTTTCGTTTATGGGAGCATTGGAAACTAAATACAGGAATCGTCTTAAAAAGGCTCTTAAAAGCAACTTACGTTTTTTATGATCTACACTTTGACAAACTTTAAATGAAACACAAATTTATTCATCATATTAAAAATATTGGATTTAGGACTGCAGTTTAAAAATAAATCTCTCCATAAATCTCAACATAGACAGATATTATGGGTAAGTTAACTGCTATATATTCCATTAAATTTATATTTTTTTTAAAGTTTTTAAAAAATATTTTAGATCTTTTAATGTTAATAATAATTGTATTAAAATTAAAATTTTGTATTTATTATGAATTTTATTGCATTTATGATTGATTTTTGATAACGGTAAAATTTATTAAATGTTTATTTATATACATTGTGACCTATTATTAAATAATTTTAATTACAACTAATTTCGCGGAAATATTTTTGTAATCGCAGTAATTTTCTCCTTCCGTGACTTCGATTAATCTTTTTTTATCAATGTCTGAGTATTTGAAAATAATTAACTTTAAATTTAATTTTCTATTAAATATTAAACGTATAATTATTAATATTAAAATTAACACAAAGCGCAATTAATTGGATTTTATTTAATGTAACTTTAGCCATTATCAATTGCATTTTGATATAGAGTTAATGCATGTAGTGTATTTGTTTACATTTAATTTTCTTGTGAAAAGTATTTTCTGCTTCTCTTTATTTGTTATGCCATTATCTACACCTGATGGAATGTCACTTCTCAAAGTATCATCTGATTATTTTTTTCATTTAAAATCCTTGAAAACAATGTAAAATATTTCCTCATTTTCAGGTATTCACTCCATTTATGTTATTTGTCTCTCATATTGCTGTGTACTGTGATCCTTTTCTTAAATTCATAAAGCATACAATTATGCCAAAGTTCTTCTGTTACCACTAGAATCACTAGATATTTTTAAAAAATCATTGAAAGAATATTAAAATTAGTACAATCTTTATTTTTATCTCCATTTTTCCAGTTTAAAGAATATTTTGTTATTTAACACGAATTTGAATTAGTCTTTTCCAAATATTTATATGCTGAAATTGGCCTGATGGAGAAAATAACGGATGTTGAAATTATCAACCATATAAACAATTATTATCCAATCAGAACTTTGTCATCCTGGCAAATTTATACTTCGTATTAACCTTTATTCATTTGATTTAAAATATGGTCGATTGTGGTGTTATTTGGTGTGTAAGTCTTTACTTTCATCGTATAACCCTGCCTGATAACATTGCCAATTCTGAGGACTTCTTCACTATTACCGAAATTATCCAAATATATAATATAAGATTATAATACCCGTCACTAAAAATTAACTAACATTTTTGTAACAATTTATTCTTTACTTCCCTTTATCCATACTGGTTTCTCAAGAAATTTTCTAAACAAGAAAAAATATTTCCTTGTATAATATCCACCATGATTATCATTTAAAAAAATTATAAAAAAGCGCATTATATACGGATAATTTCGATATCTGTAAAATATATAATATAATTCACTATTGATCAAATATTAATTTTTTTTTTAATTGACCAATACAATTAATTAAAAATAGATATCAATATTTTTTTATTGATTAGTTATCATTTCATAAAAAACTA
Organism: Schmidtea polychroa; assembly: GCA_959609185.1. Taxonomy (NCBI): domain Eukaryota; kingdom Metazoa; phylum Platyhelminthes; order Tricladida; family Dugesiidae; genus Schmidtea; species Schmidtea polychroa. Next base: position 45,245 of record CAUHTR010003378.1, read on the forward strand.
ATAGAAAATAACTTCCAAATCTTATTATTTTTTTATATTATGCTAGTATTTACAATTTCTCTATTTTTTTATTTATTATATAATTATATTGTAAAATTTAAAATCTTTGTTTTCATTGAAATGTTATATGCCAGGTTCTTATTTACTCCGCATATACTTTTTGTATAAAAGTAGATATCAAATACCAAAATACGGGAACTTAATTAGCATGCTAAGACCATTTAGGACAGTCCTCTAACAACATCGGGTGTCCTAGTTATTCCACATTATTCGATGAATCTTTTCTTCATTTGATTTATATTTTCAACAATTTTTTTCATAATAATAGCGGTTTAATATTCGTTGATCTATAAATGCAAAAAGAGAAAGATATTCTGTTGGAAAGATTATCGAAAATTATTATTCATTTAATGTTTATCATTTACAATATGCTGGTACCAAGAATCTATGAATATTGAACAATTTGCATAGTATTTATTAATAATGCCAGTCCTAATTATTATATTAAAATTTTATTGAATAAAATCGGATATGTTGATTTGATTAAAATTGTATAATAAAAATGTTTGCATTGAATGTTATAAAAAATCTTTGAAATTAGAAGAAATTTATTAACCTGTGTAAGTTCCAGGTTTCAAAGCATATTTTTGCACCCTTTTGATTTATATGCAATTGCTGTGTTTTACTTTCAGCTCTCTTTATCATCTGGGTTTCAAGATATTTTGGAAATCAAAGATACTAAATAGCCTGAGATTACTAATTACCTTAAAATTATTTATATCTTTCAATTTATTCCAATTAGATTTTGACCAGGTCATTAACCTTGATATAAACACGCTGAATGCATTTGTTTTGACAGATAAATGTCATATTTATACTATATACCTACATACGACATATCAAATTTTCATTTTAATAATTACTGTACATTCGAGATATTCTTAATCATTTCTATGTCTGCGGCCTCATGTGACTTTTCTACGAAAGCTCTATCTGATGTCATAGATTTTCAAAGTCTATGAATGTACATAGAGTGCTATGTGTATTTGCCATACCTAGATATGATAACAATGACTAAAGTTCAACTCACTTCTAATGTTCATATTTTGGTTGAAAAAAGTTAACCAGATATCTGTTTAAGAGAATATTTCAATCAATTCAATATATTTTTCAACTAGGAAGAAATGGTCATTTATTTTATCAGTAAATTTCTTTTATCCTTGTAACAAGTGATCGCCTATTTCAATTTTCCCTTTTCCTTCATTTTAATGATTATAAATCAATAAATTGAAATAATACACAAACTTATTGATTAAGGTAAATTAAGGGATTTTATTTTAGCCTATCTATTAGGTTTCCTAATCATATATAATTATTGACTTGACTTTCTATAGTTGACATATTGACTATGAATCAGTAAAGATATCGATGTTCTTTTTTTAATATTCACGACTTTCGGTACAGACTTTTAGTGATTTTGAAACAAAAGTTCCTTATATATTAATTATAAATTATAAACTTGCCCAAGAAACCGTAATCGCAACCTGTTCCTACAAAATATAAATTTAACTATTTTCTTCGAAGCACGTAATATTTTT